>PISX010003115.1:60767-144559 GCA_004024625.1 Mellivora capensis | reverse complement strand
GCTCTCCTTGTTAAGTGAACTTGGTCTTGGCTGGATTTCTTTTGATCTTCTGGGGGAGGGGCCTGTTGTAGTGATTCTCAAGTGTCTTTGCCCGAGGCAGAGCTGCACCGCCCTTACCAGGGGCCGGGCTGAGTAATCCGCTCGGTTTCGCTTTCGGGAGCTTTTGTTCCCTGAGCGCTTTCCGTAGAGTCCGGAGGACCCGAATGAAAATGGCGGCCTCCTAGTCTCCAGCCCGGAAGAGCTGAGATTCGGGGCTCCACTCCTCAGAGAAAAGCCCCGGCTACTCCATATCCCTCGCCTCTGGTCGTGCTCCGAGCTCACCCAGCCTGCGGCCGGTTCAAGGTAACCCCGAGCTGAGAGCTCACTCCTCGGCTCTGTCTCTGTAGCCAGCTTCCCGCTCCAATACCTACTAGCTCTGCGACACTCAGACACCCTTCTGTGACCCTGCGGGACCTGGGGCCACGCTGACCCCGCATGGGCTTCACCCCGGTTTAGCCTCTGGAGCGATGTCCCTCCGTGGAGCAGACTTTTAAAAGTCCCGATTTAGTGCTCCGTTGCTCCGCCGCTTGCCGGGAGCCGGCCCCTCCCCCGCGGTCTATCCTCCCGTCGCTTTCCATTCACTTCTCCGCCGGTCCTACCTTTCAGAAAGTGGTCGATTTCCTGTTTCCAGAATTGCTGTTCTTCCTCTCTTCGTTGGATTTGTAGGTGTTCGCAATGTTTTGATAAGCTATCTAGCTGATCTCCTGCTACCTGATGCCGTCTCAGCTGCTACTTCTCCGCCATCTTGCTCCTCCCCCCTCCTCATTGTGGTTTTAATATGCATTTCCCTGATTAGTGATGTTGCACATCTTTTCATGTATCTGTCGGTCATCTGTATGCCTTCTTGGGGATAATGTCTGCTCAGGTCCTCTGCACATTTTTTTAATCAGATAATTTATTTTTATGGTGTTGATTTGTGTAAGTTCTTTATATTTTGGATATTAATCCCTAATCAGATATATAATTTGCAAATATCTTTTCCCATTCAGTAGCGTCCTTTTTTGTTGTTGTTGATGGTTTCCTTTGCTGTATAATACCTTTTATTTTGGCATAGCCCCAATAGTTTATTTTTGCTTTTGTTTCCCTTACCACAGGAGACATAGCTATAAAAATATTGTTAAGGCTTATGTTGAGGAAATTATTGCCTGTGTTTTCTTCTAGGAGTTTTTATGGTCTCAGGTCTTGCATTTAAATCTTTAATCAATATTGAATTTATTTTTGTGTATGGTGTAATAAAGTGGTCCAGTTTTATTTTTTTGAATGTAGCTGCGCAGTTTTCCCAGCACCACTTTTTGAAGATACTGTCTTTTCACCATTGAATTTTCTTCCCTCTTTTTTCATAGATTAATTGACCATACAATCACAGGTTTAATTCTGGTCTCTGTTTTCTGTTCCATTGTCTATATGTCTGTTTTTGTGCCAATACCATGCTGTTTTGAATACTACAGTTTTGTATTAGATCTTAAAATCTGGGATTGTGATACCTGCAGCTTTGTTCATCTTTCTCAAGATTGTCTTGGCTATTTGGCAACTTTGTAGTCCATGAAAATTTTAGGATTATTCTAGTTCTGTGAAAAATGCCATTAGTGTTTTGAGAGGGATTTCATTGAGTCAGTAGACTGCTTTGGATAGCATGGTCATTTTAACAGCATTAATTTTTCGAGTACATGTGCATGGAATATCTTTCCATTTGTTTGTGTCATCTGCAATGCCCTTTGTCAGTGTTTTATAGTGTTTTAACCTCCTTGGTTAAATTTATTCCTAGATATTTTATTCTTTTTGCTACCATTGTAAATGGAACTGTCTTAATTTGCTTTTCTGCTACTTGGTTATTAGTATATAGAAATATAACCAATTTCTGTGCATTAATTTTGTCTCCTGCAACTTTACTCAATTCATGTATTAATTTTTAATAGTTTTTTTCATGGAGTCTTTAGGGTTTTCTATGTATATTATCATGTGGGTTGTAAATAGTGACAATTTAAACTCTTCCTTATCAATTTGGATGTTTTTTGTTTCTTCTTCCTGTCTGATTGCTGAGGCTACGACTTCCATTACTGTGTTGAATAAAGGTGGTGAGAGTGGACATCTTTGTCTTGTTCCTAATCTTAGAGGAAAAGCTCTCAGTTTTTCACCATTGAGCATGATTTTATCTGTGGGTTTTTTATATATGGCCTTAATTATGTTGGGGTATGTTTCCTCTAAATCCACCACTTTTTTGAGAGCTTTTATCATGAATTGATGTTGAATTTTGTCAAATGATTTATCTGCATCTCTTGAGATGATCATGTGATTATTATTCCTCATTTTGTGGAGGTACTATGTTGATTGACTTGCAAATATTGAACCATCCTGGCATCCCTGGAATAACACCCACTTGATCATGGCAAATGATTTTTTTAATGTATTGCTGAGTGTGATTTCTTAATATTTTCTTGAGGGTTTTACATCCATGTTCTTCAGGGATATTGGCCTTAGTTTTCTTTATGTTTAGGATCTTTATCTGGTTCTGGTATCAGGATAATGCTGGCCTCATTGAATGTATTTAGAAGCTTTCTTTTCTCTTCCATTTTTTCGGAATAGAGGAAAATTGGTATTTTTTTTTAAGATTTTATTTATTTATTTGACAAAAAGAGACCACAAGCAGGCAAGAGAGGCAGACAGGGAGAGAGAGGAGGAAGCAGGCTCTCCGCAGAGCAGAGAGCCCGATGTGGGGCTCTATCCCAGGACCCTGGGATCATGACCTGAGCCGAAAGCAGAGGCCTTAACCCACTGAGCCACCCAGGCGCCCCGGAAAATTGGTATTAACTCTTCTTTAGATGTTTGTGAATCCCTCTGGTCCTGGACTTCTCTGTTTCTTGGGAGTTTTTTTTATTACAAATTTAATTTTGTTACTAGTAATTGATATGTTCACACTTTCTATTTCTGTCTGATTCAGTTTTAGAAGATTGGACGTTTCTAGAGATTTATGTATTACTGCTAGGTTGTCTAATTTGATGGCATATAATTTTTTATAATAGTCTCATAATTTTTTGTATTTCTGTGGTATCAATTATTGCTGCTTCTCTCCCATTTCTAATTTTACTTATTTGAGCCTTCTTTTTTCCTTAAGGATTTTAAAAATTCTTACATTGCAAGGTAAAATTACACTTGGAATTGAGTCTTAGTTTCACTTTTCAGTTATATAATAGTGGGCAATTCACAAGTTTTAATTTCCAGTAAAATATCTTTCTTCCTGATTCCCAAGGATGTTGAAGATCAGTGTTCTGAGTACTGTGATGACTTATACAAATGTGATTACACTGTAACATTGTTATGGCCAATGAAGGATTGTACATAATGGCAAGAGCAACATTATTATTTATGAACTAGGATAATGGGCTTTTCTTGAAGATGTCTCTGACTGATGAGATCTGACCAGTGTCACTTGCGCTGTGACCACTAAGCCTTGACAACCCTTTGGGAATAGAGATTGCTTTTAAGGCTTCAGTCAACTCTAAAGACACAGATCTACTATTTATTAGCAAGGTGAAGTTGGGGAAATAAATTTTGGGTACAGTTTTGTCATTCTGTAAGAAAAGAAAATGTGACTTTTATTCATGTAATTATTATTGAGTGCCTGCTGTATGTAAAACTGATAAACAAGTATGATGCCTGCCCCAATGAAACCGAACTGGGGAGTCTAACTAGGGAGACAAACATAAAATAAACAATTACAAATATATGCATATTTAAAAATAGTAAGGGCTGCAAAGGAAAAAAAAATTATTCGTGATATTTTAAAAATAAGAGACCTTTGCTGGAAAAGACCCTGAGTATCAGTTCTTAGATAGACATCTTATTAAACAGTAGGCAGTAAATGTTCATTGATGAAATGATAAATAACTGGTCTAATATGATGTTACCAGAGATACTCCCACAGGCATTAAAGAGGTAGGTTGGCATCAAGGAGGACCTGGACTAGGAAGTCTTAAAATCTTTACTTAAAAGCAGTGTAGCTCAGGGCTGGCAGGTGATTACTGTGGACTTCAGGATTCCCATCTATAAACTAGGGATAATGCTGTTCTTGGTCAGCCTCTATTGTGTTGAGGTTTAAATGAAAAAAAAAATATGAAGGTACACTATAAGATCAGGGTTGTGGGTATTACATAGTGAATACCTGTGAACTGTAAACTCAGCACCTAAAGGACTTGGGCCACAACCTTCCCTCCCACAACATCACAATACCTAGAGATGGGTCCCCAGTCCCACAATCCTCTGCAGAAGTCTTAGAACCAGCTCTTAGAGTACGGTGGCGTAGCTCAGTTGGCTGTCAGACCTACGATAGTAGGATCTATAGCAGTGGCACTGAGTGTGGCTTTTTGCCGCATATTAAATATTAGCTATTTTATGGGACTTCTGGGGAGAGCCCTCTAGTTAGATCCAGGAGGCTAATTATATCAGAATATGCACCCTATAAAGAACTTTGGGAGCCAGGTAGGCTTCAAGAACACATGTGACTACCACTTATTTTGTACTATGTTTGCTGCTTTGTTTACTCTACTTCATCTCAGCCATATAGTCCCCCTTATTTTACAAATTGAGAAACTGAGGAGAGGTTACATAACTTGTTTAAGGTTAAGTAGTTACTAAGTAGAACTGATATGGACAGCCTGGTCTTTCTGACTCCGAGACCTAGGCATTTGGCCACGGAACCACAGAAAAGGCACAAAGAGCCATGCCATCCATTAGAGAATTTGGGTTAGCAAGACCCTATCAATGCAAACACCAAAGTCACAGGCTTGATGCCCCCAAAGGGCAGCTGTCCAATCCATTAATGAGGACACTGAGAGGAATGAGAGACAAAGGCTTCTCTTTTTGAAAACATGGTTTCAACTCAGTGGCTACCCATCTCTCTACCCCTCATCCATGAGGCTAGCCCAAAAACCTTCCATACAAGGAGAATCACAGATATGCTGGCCAGCATCTTCAGCCATGCATTTAGTTTGGGCTTGGTATTTGTTGGCAGGGTTCCTTGCCAAATAGTTAAGCAACCCATGGAGAACCTTGACCTTAAGCAACCCATGGAGAACCTTGTAAACACAGAAGGACATGCTGAGTAAGAGTCCAAACAGGAATCCTGGAATGGTTCCAGCTCAAGGAAGGAAACTCCCCTGGCTCTCTGAGTAAAAGACAAGGGTTAATTCCATCCATACACCCACACTAACTGTTGCTCAGTCTTCCCGGAGCCAAATCAAAGGAAAAATTATGTGAGTAATACATGAAAGAAGTAGATTGTCACTATTTTTGGCATAGATGTTACCCTAACTCTGTGTGTGTCTCATTTAATAATATAGACCCCTGGCCAACAGTATAAACGATAATACAAACAATAATACAAGCGAGCTGCAAACCTAATTCTTGTATCCCTGAGTTTTGGTTGAGGGAGCCCTGATACACCTAGAAGCATGTCTGTATCTTACTGTCTTTGTACCTTAGAGGAGGGAGGGTAGGATGACCTGTCTGGCTTTAGGTTCCAGCATCCCTTAACCTCATAACTAAGACACTTGACTTCTGTGATGGCTTGGATAAGCCATTGGCTCCTTACCCTTCCTCTCTCTTTAGTTTTATTCTTGGGACCATATTCAAGAAAATGAATACATTTCTTACACTGTTGATCCTCTTTGGACAGCTCTGATTTTGTTCTTATGAATATTCCTTTTCCCTTCTATAGAGGACTGGAGTCCAGCCCCTGTACTCTAGCCCCATGGGGACTTATCTCTGGTCTGCTCTGACTTCTGGACCCCGCAATGTTCATCTCTCCACCACCACCACACCTCTTTCCTAACTCTCAACCTCACCTCCCCCTTGTTCATGCCACCATGCTTTCTGGATATTCATTCTGTCTACCTGTTTGGATTTCTACCTACCTGTCTCTGTGTGCCTGGATCTACTTTTCAGGTTTATAGACCCCCTTTCAGGGCAGCCTACATTCTCCTGGTTAATTCTCTCCCCCACAACAAACAACAGCATAATATCATTTATCATGTATTTATTGTATGTTAGCACTTTAAATCCATCCTTCTCATCAGCTGCCTTAATCCTGTTCCCAGCTCTTGAAGCAGTCCATCTGTTAGCAGAGGAATTTAGAATTTAGTCAATAGTCAATAATCAGTAGTAGCAGGTCAGCTTCATCATTTCTGTTGTTGGCCTTGTTCTGACACAACCCTTAGTAACGTTTCAGATGCTCAAGTTGTGCCCTGGTTCCATTGACTGCATTTGTTTCTTGATCTCACTGATTACCTGTCTGGATCTCCAGTGAGAGATCTTAAGACTGACCTCTAGTGTCCTGAAGGGGAGACTTCTTTAAGCTTACTGCCTAACCGTCTGGCCCCATGTTGTGCCAGCCTTCTTGTATATCTGCCTGGTAAATGTCAGGCCAAACACTAGCCTGCCGTATGCCGGGGTGGACCCAGCAGCCAGTTCCCTTTTTCTGGAGTCGCTAACACCACTGCCAACTCTGGCTTTTCTTCCTTCTGCCCACGGTTAGAACCATCCCTGGTCACTGGCCTTGCCCTGGTGGACCATTCTGCTGACTGGACCTCAAATCCAACACATCTTCTTATGTTTTAAAGTATCTGTTAGGTTCAACCTATTGGGAAGAGTGGAGTAACGTGACTTTTCTGGAGCACATCCTTAATTTTCCTTCTCCCTTCCTACCTCCTATAATAATTAACTATCAATTAAATGCTACTTTTCTGACTCAGTTCAATAAATCAATCTGTTTTTGGAACTCTGACTAAACTGACTCTAGTACGATTTAGTAAAATGATATTTGCTGGTAGAAAAGTGATCTTAATGTATTTAATTAAGCAGATTAAAGTGTGATTATCTCAATTGTCCAAACTGTTTTTGTAGATTTCCTGTGTTTTTTTGTTGTTTTCTGTAGAAGAAAAATTATTCACATTATTGTAATTCCATATAGTGCAAAACTAGAACAAAGGAAGTGATGCAGATCCTTTAGCAGAAAGGTCATTTGAGTCATTGGAGTGTCCTGAACCATAGTGGGAACTTGGAGCCACTGTTGATGCACAGCACATTTTTTTCACATTATGACACCACTCATTTATGTAGATGTTTTTCATGTGAATATTGGCTCTGAAGGAGAGCGATAGACATTCACTTGTAAACAAAGGCGGGTGGTGTGAGGAGGAAGTGAATCCTTTGTAGAACTCTGAAATAAACCAGATCCTCAGAATGCCTTATTCTTAATGATTCCTGACATTCTTTATCTTTTAGAAAAGAGGTGATGGAGAGAATTAAAAAGCAAGATTAGCAATGCTAAAAACATGAACTCTGATTGATGATCCGGGTTAACAACTTCAAACTAATAGATCTTGATGTTCTCACAAGAAAGGATGATGAAGATTCTGGCTCCCAATCATAATTGGTTGATATTTACTGCTGAACACAGCACAACACAAGGTCTCCATGACTTCCTTGGTTAGAGAAAGTGATAAATACAGGGTCAGAGCTGACTTGTTTTGATGATTGACTGTGAAGGAAGAAAATAGTTTTGCAGAACAGAAATCTTTCCAATGTTTCCAGTGAGGATTAGCCTGTCAAAATTCAGACAGCAAGGGCCAGTGTAACTTCTGGTTGACATTTTGCATAACTCAGACTGACTAAGCCTACAATTCCTGGTAACTGAATTTGAATTTTTGGCAAGCTTTGGAACTAGATAGGGAGCAATCAGATCTACCTCCAGGCTAAGACTAGCAATCATATTACTGGGTCAGTGATTTTGCATTCTAGTCAGATTATTGTAGATTGTGGAAAAACAACAAGACCTATCCATGTCTGCTGCAAGAAAAAGAAGGAAATTGTAAGAATATACTCAAACGGAAACCAGAAAATCATTTGGAACATGGAATCTCTTTTTTCCTCTTTCTTCTCTGTGGATCTGCTTTATCTTACTCTGTATCTAAATAACTTCAGTTTCCTTGTGGTCCAGAATTTACCTCATATCCCCTTAACTTACCATATCAGTGTGACTCAGACTTGCATTTTCCTTGTTTCCAACTCCCAAATGGGGAGTCTCGTGGGCCCATACTAAGTTTTTGAGCCAGGCAACCAAGTCATAGGTAGTTGGCCAGCCTGTGAATAGACTAGATTTGTGTCAGGCTCCCAGTATTGGTTCATTCAGCTGTGTTTCGGAAACACCATTGTAGGTTTGCTCAGAGCGGCAAGTCTGTGAACAGGACAGATTCCAGAATATAAACAGACAGGCAGTGGTTGGTGTCTCACATATGCCTAGCTACCTCCTGTTACAAGTGAATCTGAACACTGAACTGTGGTGGGAGGGGGAAAAAAGTTCTGGGTGAAGAGACCACAGTCTGGTCTTTTTTCCCTTTGAGTTTTGAAATTCAGTGATGATGGCCTCTTTTTCTCTCCTGATGAAAGATGGCCTATCCTATAACCCTTTTCTCTTGCCTCCAGGTGAAAACGAAGACATAAAAAGCTATTGCTGCAAGGAGAGTGGTGAATGAGAAGGAAAAGAGCAAATGGGAAGCGAGAAGGAGGAAGAAAAAGGGAGAAGAACTGGCTAGAAATGAGATCTTCACTTTGCACCCAGAAACTTAATCCATCTCCATGATGCTAAATCATAAATCAGATAATTGGCGGTGGTGTTGGGAGGTTTGAAGGAGATGTAGAGGGAAGAGATGGGGCCTCAATAGGTGGGAATTCCACCTTCATGTCTTTGATGTGAGATTGCCAAAGGATACGACAAAAGGAGGACTTGAAATGGAGATGAACCACTGAGCAAGGCTGGTTTTCAGGCTTTCTGTCTTTCTGGAAGCACTTCAGGGCACCTGCGTGGTTCAGTCCATTAAGCCTCTAGCTCAGGTCATGATCCTGGGGTCCTGGCATCAAGCACCGCTTTGGGCTCCCTCCTCACTGGGGAGTCTATTACTCCTTCTCCTTTTGCCCCTCCCCCCACTCATGCTCTCTCATGCATTCCTCTCTCTCTCTCTCAAATAAATAAATCTCAAAAAAAAAAAAATCTGAAAACACTTCAATAGGAAAGTTCATGAGAAGTCTCAGGGGCAATAGAGCTCAGCATGAGTGTCTCAACTTCTAACCAGCCCCAATTAGAGATGCACCAGACAACAAGCATCTGGACATTCCAGACATCTCTACTGGGCTGTATTATTTTGGTTTGCCATTGCAACAAATAGTCAGAGTTGCAGATGATATTAACTGTTTGGAATGATTTATTTGGTTTTTAAATGTAACCTGATCTTTTCGCTGAGCACACACCCTTTAGGAAAGAGGAGAACCCTCTTTTTTCTTTTGTGTATCTTACTTGCTTCTAACATTAACCATCTCTCCTAATTTGATGTCCTATGGTTTGGCCTGCAAAACCACATTTTTCAAGCTTCCTAAATATTTGGTCTTGGGCACAGCACTTACATTGCACAAATCAGTAATCTTTTACCTTTCTTTTTTTAAAGATTATTTGTTTATTTATTCGAGAGAGAGCATGAGCAGGGGGAGGGGCAGAGGGAGGAGAAACAGACTCCCCACTGAACATCGAGCCTGACCTGAGCTGAGGGCAGACAGATGCTTAACCAACTGAGCCCCACAGGTGTCCCATCTTCCTTCTTCCTTGAAGCTTTCACAAACTCTGTGGTCCCTGTACTTTGGCTAGCACATATGCTCTTTTTGTAGTTACCTATTTTCATGATGCTGTCCCTCACTAATCTATAAACTCCTTGCCTACGTCACCACTTTCTCTTTTTTTTCACTTCTGAGTCTCCAGCCCTGAGCACAGTAGGTGGTACACAATAGGTGCTCAATGAATGTTCATTGCATTGATTAGACAGTATTCTATATAGCTTAGTATGAGCAATATTCTTGGAACCCATTCTGTGGAGCCATGTAATAGGTGGCAGCTTGGGTTTAGTGGGAAGAACACAGGACTTGGAATCAAGGCATTGATGTTGGTGTTCAAGTTGGTGTTCAAGCCCTTTCCTTGTTCTTTATGAATGTGTGGCTTTGGTCACAGTCTTCCTGAGCTTTGGTTTTCATGTATGTAAAATAGGGATAATGATTCCTGCTGCTTAAAGCTTTGGTGAAGATGAATTTTTTTTTTAAATGTGAAAAGTCTTTTTATTGTTAAAGTGCTATATAGAAACACATCATCAAAATCAACCTTCTGAAAATTCAGGAAATAATCCCCCTTAGATGTTTGATTCAAGACAGACCATCTCCTTTCTGCTCTGTAGCGAACATGTCATAGAGTTGAAAGCTATGTTGTTGTGAGGATAGTACATATGAAACATCTGGTATAGTGCCTAACATATAGTAGTCGCTCAGTGGATGATAGCTGTCATTACTGTTTTCACTCCTATTATTATTAGGATGATATAGCATTTCCTCAACTGGTTCAGAGGAAAGCAGTTGAGTGATCCAAGAAGGGTAATGAATCTTCAGTCCTCATACAGTTCTGTAAGTCTCTATCCCTGAACAAGTAACTGCTTTCTTGCCTTCTCTTTCCAAATTCTGATATTTATGTGTATACTGTAGGATAACTTTGAGCTCAGAGAAGAGAGCTGTAAAAATTCATGTGAGTGTAGCTGTCCTCTTGAGCATGTACTTTAATTCTCTCATCTGTCAGATAGCAGAACCTCTATTGAGAATAGGGAGACTATAAAAACGTCTGCATTTATCTGCAAAGCTGATATTCTACTTTATTTAGAAGTTTAGGTGGAGATGGAAACCCTTCAAGTACTTGATGCCATTGAGCCTTGTTAATTTGTGAAGGGGTTTTGTACTTGCCCCCCTTTTTTTTTCTTTAAACCATTCTTAATTTTCCAACCCTGCTTTTTTGTTGGCTTCAAATGTGCTCACCAGAGTCCTGCCAGCTTTAGTTGGAAGGAATAGATTTCCGAGCTTAGTTGGACATCAGTTTTTTTTGGGCCCTGCCCAGACTTTTGACAGAGAAGGTAGTGTTAACGGGGTTGATGGTGTCTAGACAGTAAAATCAGAAACTGTGTAATTTATGTTGTATTACAGACATCCACTTCCCGGATTGGAAAAAGGAAACTGGTTTTTATCTAAGGAAGTTACATTAAAAACCAAAGCCCTGGGGTATTTCTGACCTATGAAAAGTTGAAGCTTGAATAGTTTTACATAACATTCTTCAGCCCTTTCAAAGACAGGAGTTATTGAGAGTATTACTGTTTAAGGCCAGAGATGAAAAACAAACTTTCAAGTTCCAGAAGACAATTCATAGAACTGTATAGTGAACCTGCACTGCTGCTCACCACTGGTTGAACCCCTTTATAAGCTCACAGTTTGATTTTGGTATTGCACATCAGTTTTAGAGGAATATGGGAAAGTTGGAGAAAAGAGAGGCTAATAGCCAAAGATGATGGAGTTGTTTGGACCTAAAGAAAATTGCAGATTTTCAAGGATTTAAAAAAAAACAAAAACAAAAAACAACAAAAAAAACCACTTGCCTTTAAAAAAAAAGCATGGTCTTGATTAGAAAAAAAGTATTAGATATTTAAAATATCTTGAATCCACAATATTTGTGTTTCTTTTCAGGTTACTTAATGCTCATAAATATCAGATGTCAATATACAATACTGTCAAAAGTAATGAAAAGAAAAAATCTTACTAAGTTAGACAAAATTTATGTAAAACTAAAGGTTTTTTAAAGCCCATGAAAGCTTTTGTTTTGTTTCAATCTGGATAATTATCTAGCTCTTTAATTAAAACTCTGCATTTTTTTTTCAGAATAGTATAAACTGCTCTATGTAGTTATGAGACATCACATCAAAGGCTGCTCTCTGAACCGTTTTAGAACACATGCATTTAAAATGCTGTAGTCTTATTAATATTATGCATTAATACTAGAATTTGCTTTTCAATGATTGTTTAAAAGTTAATATTACTTAAAACAGGAAAATTAATTATCAAACTTCATTCATTAACAAATAATTACCTTTTTATTTTTATCAGATCCTACATTACTCCACTAGATTGAAATCTCAGTTTAATCATTTTCACCAGAATATACTAGGTCCTAGTAGTCACTCAGTGAATATTAGTTGAACTGTATGTTGAATTGCTTCTAAATTTTACATAGAAAGCACTTTTTCATGTGTAGTAATTAGGTAATTAAAATTTGTTTTAAAGAGCAGATAGTTTCAGAAATTATATGTTAATATTAGATATTAATTATTAGATATGTTAAAATAAGAGCATACTATATAATGTACTGATTGCTACATATTCATGATATGTATAATATGAAGAAATCTCTGTAACAGCCAAAGATTGTGATAAAAGCCTTTTCCACAGCACTGTAGCCCTTTGGCAGGAAGACTGGAGGTCGTAACTGTATCCAACACTGTCTGGGACGCTGAAGTCACTTGTTCAAAACTGGCCACTCCAGTCTGGGATGTTTAGATTGTTGGCTTCCCAGGGTGAAAGTCTGCACCTTCTGCAGTTTCCATGGTTCTGGCACAATGATGAGGATATAGAGGACACAGTGGAATATTCTCAGTTAATTGGTGGAATTGTCTGTTTAGAATGAATTGGTAACCAGCATCAGCTGGAACATTAGTATTCCACCACTGCTAATTATGGTTGAATGCAGTGATTGGAAAACTGCAAAAATAATAATAATAGTCACCATCAATTAATGGTGATAACAGTCACCATTACATACTTACTGTCAGCTCATTTAATCCTTCCAACAACTCTATGAATTTCATTCTATTATCATAGTTTTCCAGATGGACGAGTTAAAGTTAAGTAACTTGACCAAGATCACAAACTTAGTGAAGATTGGAGTTACTTAGATTCAGATTTGGTCTGTCTTGAATCTAAAGCCTATCCTTTTTGGGGTGCCTGGGTGGTTGGCTAAGCATCTAACTTGATCTCAGCTCAGTTCTTGATCTCAGGGTCATGCGTTCAAGCCCTGCCCTCCATGCTGGGCGTGGAGCCTCCCTAAAAAAAAAAAAAACAAAAAAAAAACACCACCCTTTTCATTATCATCCTATTCTAGAACTTGTTACTCACTTTCCCCACTAGTTTCTCATAAGAAGTTATATTTTGGCCTATCCTTGGCTGCTCAACAGAGCTCTCTAGATATTATATGTCATACCTCAAAAGCGAAGGACCTTTCGAAAACTTTCTGCCATCATCCCAACCCTTGTTCTGGTTATTTCATACTGCCTAACAAATTATTCCAAAACTTACTTAGTGGCTTAAAGCAATGACAGAATTTAATTTGCTCATGAATCTGCAATTTGGGCAGGACTTTGTGGGGATAGCTTGTCGTTGCTTTGCTTGGTGTCATCCGATGGGGCTCGAAAAATAATTATTTACAGTTCCGGCGGTTGGTACCGGAGAGACTCAAATAGCTAGAGAGTGCCACAGCTGAGGCTCCGCAGGCCTCTCTCCCCATCTCTCTGTGGATTTGTTTGTGGTCTGTCCAATGTGGTGGTGTCAGAGTTGCTGGGGTTCCTATATGTTGGCTTAGGACACCTAAGAGGGTCAGAGAATAGGAGAGAGAAAGCCAGATGGAAGCTGTATTGACTTTCCTAATCAAATTTCAAAAATCATGCAATACCACCATTTTTTAATGGGAAGCAGGCCACTAAGGCTGGCCCATAGTCAAGGGAAGGGGAATTAGATTTTACCTTTTACTGGAGGAATGCCAAAGAATTTGTGAACTTGTTTATCATGGTACCATGAGCCTTTTTTTGAGTAGGTCTACCCCTGTCTCAGCTTCAGGCAATAGGGCTAGCCCTGGGCACTTATGTGCAAGAAGTACAAGCTGTCAGCAGCATCCATCCCTCCACACTTGTGGCCTTCACCTCTTCTCAGAACCTTTCTTCTCACTAGTGATCGCCCTCTATGGCTGGAGAGCTTCCCTGTTCTCCCAAGCCCCGAACTTTCCAGCTTTCCTACACCACACCCCTCCGCATCTCCATCATAATACTTCTCTAGAAGATCAGTTCACCCACAATGACAGTACAGCCCAGAGAGATACTCAGCACCTTTCCCAACACAGGCAGCAGAACCCCAACAGTGTCAGCACCAGATGGTGCCTGAGCCAGCTCTCCCCAAGTTTCCCATTTGCCAGTGTTGCCATAACACCTATTTTCCCATCACCACCCATATGTGGTCACTTTCTCATCATTTCTACTAATGATACAGCACAGCATTCCAAGATGTGTCTGTCCAAACCTTTGTTACCCACTTGAGTATGCTGTACTCTCCTGTTCTCTGGAATACTAAATCCACGTGAATGGCATTAATAGAAGGTATTGGCTCTGATATGGCAAACACTTGTTTGATGGCACAGAAAAGAGGCGGGTTCACCTTCCTAGGAAGAGTAGTACGGTGGTGGTAGGGACAAAGCAGGAATTTCTCCTTTGGCTGTCTTGGTGACGTTCATGTGTTCGAAAATAAAATACAGTACTGCCTATTTTTTAAAATCTTGTATATTTTTCCCAAGTTTGTGAAAATGCACTTTTTGAAAATAAAATTTAAATACTGAAAGCCTCTTACATCTTTAAGCGGTAATAGGATATACTATTTTATGTGCTAGTAAAATAAATTATTATAGTTTTATCTGGAATGTCCTCTGTCTTATTTCCCAAGTATCATATTTTTATTGTGTTCTTGAAGCTAAAATAATCTGCAGGTTTTACAGTGGGAAGGCCAAAGATTCTGTACCTTGTTTCTAATCATCTTATGTACTGCATAGTGGATAAAGGCACTAGCCAAGTACATTTTCTGATTTTAAAATATGGCACTTGATTTGGGGAGTATAGACATGGCCCTTAATTCCTCATTGTGAGTTCACTTCAACATACATGAGCAGTGGAGTCTTATGCTACTTAATCTTACTTCCATAACTAGCTGTCTCCAATCTTTGCTCTCCAGGAGACCGCAGTAACCTGTACCAAGGTTCCTGGTACATTACTACAAAGCCAGGTTATAAGGCGAGGTTCACACAGTTGACTATGACAATCACTAATGCCATTTAAGGAGTCTTTACTGTGTGCCAGTGACTTGAGAGTTTTATCTCAATCCTTGGAGAGAGTTGTTAATATTACATTTTTCAAGTAGCAAAACCAATGTTTCAGGAGATTAAGCAATTTGCCCAAGATTGCCCACAAGTACGTAGTGAAAACTTGACTCTAAACTGGGATTTTTTTTTTTTAGATTTATTTATTTGAGAGAGAGATTAAGAGCTAGAGGGAGAAGGAGAAAGAATCTGAAGCAGAGGGGTGCCTTGGTAGCTCAGTCAGTTAGACATCTGCCTTTGGCTCGGGTCATGATCCCAGGGTCCTGGGATTGAGTCCCTTGTCAGACTCCTTGCTCAGCAGGGAGTCTGCTTCTCTCTCTGCCTGCTGCTCCCCCTGCTTGTACTGTCTCTCTGTCTCTCTCTCTCACTCTGTGTCAAATAAATAAATAAAATCTTAAATTAAAAAAAAGAATCTGAAACAGACTGTGCTGAGTGCAGAGCCTGATGTAGGGCTTGATCTTGTGACTCTGAGGTCATGATCTGAGCTGAAACCCAGAGTCAGCTGCAACTGAGCCACCGAGGCCCTTAAACTGGGCTTTTAGACCCTGCAGGTCTTGCTTTTAGCCTAATATTTTACTAAAACACATTGTTTGCCATTCTTTTATCCTCTTCCATTACCTTATTGAAATTCAGAAAACTCTCCATAGCCAGAGGATGCTTTTTCTTTCTAGTGGTATGGCTGTGAGATAAATCATTTCTCTCATGCACTTTGAAGCTCCATATATAGTAAGAAGAGAATCCAAATAGACATCTGAGAGCTTGTAGAGTTTCTGTTTGCATATGGGTCAAATAAGCCTCATAGGGCTCGATGACATTGTGTTGCCACATAATGAATCTCTTTTTATAATTGAATTGAACTCATGGAAAGCACTGGGATTGATGGCCAATCCTGAATTAAGACTGTGGAGCAGAAAAAAAAAGACTGTGGAGCAGGAGGAAGGACCCAGGCTGCCTCCCATTTTCTTGTGTTCAACAGTCTATTTTATGAACAAGCATATTGCCGGGGTGGGGCTTGTGTAGAACTCACTGAGATAATGAGCTATGAGAAACAGAAAGAGCAACTCTCATGAAAGGAGTAACACTTAAGCAAGAAATGCCTTAAAAATTAGAAACCTGGGGGCACCTGGGTGGCTCAGTGGGTTAAAGCCTCTGTCTTCAGCTCAGGTCATGATCCCAGGGTCCTGGGATGGAACCCCACATCAGGCTCTCTGCTCAGCAGGGAGACTGCTTCCCCCCCTCTCTCTCTCTGCCTCCCTCTCTGCCTACTTGTGATATCTCTCTCTGTCAAATAAATTAATTAAAAAGAAAAAAAAAGAAATGTTTAAAAAAAGAAAAAATTAGAAACCTGGAGGGTGAGGGGCACTGCTTCAACGTCACACGAAAGCTACTAAAGAAAGAAAGAAGGGAGCAAAGATTCCCAGATGGGTACCCAGATAGAAAGAGTGAAAATCAGGATTCAAAGCCTATCTGCTGATTCTAAAATCAGGGGCAGTGAGATGGATTTGCTCCACAAAAGTTCATGGTAGTTGAGGTTCTGATGACAGTTCCCTTTTGACTTTATCTTGTGTTGTTATCCAGCCAACTCTTACGATAAAGGATTTGCATGAGGTCAGTGTGCTAGACACTACACCATAGTCTGCTGGGACTAAGGGTAGGAAAAAAATACAGACAAATGTAGTAGTGATAAGAATTATGACTGAGAGAAATGCTGTCGAAAATAGATGGGTCCACGAAGACTTATGAGAAGTGGTGACATCTGAGACAAGACGAGCATTTATTTACTTTTTAAGATAATTTTATGGGACGTCTGGGTGGCTCAGTGGGTTAAGCCGCTGCCTTTGGCTCAGGTTGTGATCCCAGGGTCCTGGGATCGAGTCCCGCATCGGGCTCCTTGCTCGGCAGGGAGCCTGCTTCTCTCTCCGCCTCTGCCTGCCACTCTGCCTGCTTGTGTGTTCTCTCTCTCTCGCTCTCTCTCTGACAAATGGATGGATAAATAAAATATTTAAAAAAAATTAAAAAAAAAAAGATAATTTTATTACTTCTAGGGGTGTGTGTCTGTGTGGTATATGTTTGTGTGCATTTATCCCAGATAAAACTTTTAAAAGAAAACTTTAAAAACTTCTGTAGTACTATGTTAAATAAGAGTGAGTGGTGACAGTGAATATCCTTGCTTTGTTCCTGATCTAAGGAAGGAAAGCATTCTTTTGCACTGCTTTAGCTCTGTCCTACAACTTTTGATATTTTGTATTTTCATCTTTGTTCATTTCAGTGTATTTTTGACATTCTGCTGAGACTTCCTCTTTGACCCATTGACTGGAAGTGTGTCATTTAGTTTCCAGGTGTTTTGAAGATTTTCCTGTTATCTTTCTGTCCTTAGTCTTAGGTTTGATTCTATTTGGTCAGAGAACACACTGCATATTTTTAGTGTTTTTAAGTTTTATGAGGTTTGCTTTATGGCCCACAATATACTAAGTTAAACAAGTCTTGTAGATCTTCTCTGGGCCCTTGAAAAGAATGGGTATTCTGCCATTGTTGGGTATTCTATCTACAAATGTTGATTAGATGCTGGTGGTTGATGTGGTGTGTTCTTCTGTATCTTTGCTGTTTTATGTCTAGTACCAATCCTTGCTGAGAGCAGGATGCTGAGTTTCCAACTGTAACCGTTGATTAGTCAATTTCCCTTTTCAGCTCTGTCAGTTTTTGTCTCACATGTTTTGTTGCTCTGTGGTTTGGTGCACAGCCATTTAGGATTGCTATGTCTTCTGCATGGACCTTTCTAGCATTTTTGTAATATCTCCCCCTCTCTCTGTCTCTGGTAGTTTTCTTTGGTCTGAAGTCTACTTTATCTGACATTAATATAGCTACTCCTGTTTTCTTTCGACTAAGGTTTGCATGATATATCTTTTTCCTCCCTTTTCTTTTGAACCTACCTGTACCCTTATGTTTGAAGTGAGTTTTTAGTGGGCAGCATATAGTTGTGTTACATTTTTTTAAAAGATTTTATTTCTTTATTTGACAGAGAGAGACACAGCAAGAGCGGGAAGACAAGCAGGGGGAGTGGAAGAGGGAGAGGCAGGCTTCCCACAGAGGAGGGAGCCCCATGCGGGGCTTGATCCCAGGACACTGGGATCATGACCTGAGCCAGAGGCACCCACTTAATGATTGAGCCACCCAGGTGCCCCAGTTCTGTTACATTTTTAATCCACTTTGCCTATCTTTGGCTTTTAATTGGTATATTTAGACCAGTTGCAATTAATGTAATTATTGTATTTCAGAGCTGTGTCAGCCATTTTATTTATTGTTCTGTTTTTCATTTCTCTGTGCTCTTTTTCCTGCTTTCCTCTGGATTACTCGAACAGTTGTTAGAATTTTTTTATTTATGTTTAATGTTTTTTGAGTATATCTCTTTGTAGAGCTTTTTTTTTTTCTTTGTATAGCTTTTATAGTGAGTGCTCTAGGTAGTATATGACATATACATAACTTTCCAGAGTTGTTGGTTTTTACATTTTATCAGTTTGAGTGAGGTATAGAAACTTTTTCTTCCTTTACTTCCTTTTACTTTCCTGCATTTATAATTGTCTTAAGTACTTCCTCTGAATACATTTAGAATCACGTCAAATCACATTACAAGTTTTGCTTCAAATGTCAAACATTTTTTAGAAAGCTCGAGAAAAGAATGGTATCATATTTATTCATTTTTATTATCTGTTGCTCTTTCTTGTTTTCTAATGTTTCAAGATTCCTTCTTTCATTATTTCCTTTTTATTCAGAGAACTTGGTTTAGCTATTTTTTAGGGTAGGTCTGCTGATGACAAATACTTTTAGTTTTCATTCATCTGGGAATGTCTTATTTTGTCTCCATTCATGAGGGACATTTTCATGGATATAGGATTCTGGACTGATAATTTTTTATTTAGCACTTGAAAAATTGTGCCATTTTCTTCCAGCCTCCATAGTTTCTAATAAAAAAAAAAAACAACTGTCTTTCAAATTGTTTTCCCTCAAAAAAAATTGTTTTCCCTTTATAGATAGAGGGAATCTATCTGTGGTTTTGCTTTGCATGATTTCGGTTACTCACAGTCAACCATGGGTTCAGAAGCAGATGGTCCTCCTTCTGACATATCATCAGAATTTCTGGTCAGTAGTAACCTAATGCTGTGTCACCCTACCTGCATCATTCGCCTCACTTCATCTCATCACATAGACATTTTACCATCTCATGTCATCACAAGAAGAAGAGTAAGCACAGCTTAAGATATTTTGAGAGAGAGGGAAATTTTGAGATTTTTGAGAGCTAATGACCATATTCACATACATTTTATTATAGTGTATTGTTATAGTTGTTTTACTATTTATTATTTTACTGTGCTTACTTTATAATTTAGACTTTATTATAGGTATGTGTGCATAGAAAAAAACATAACATATATAGGGTTCAATATATCCAACGTTTCAGGTATCCACTAAGGGTCTTGGAACATATCCCCCATGGATAAAGGGGGCAACTGTATATAGAAATATAATTGATTAATTGCATTTTACAATCTTGCATCTTGTATCTGCAACCTTACTAAATTCACTTATTGGGATTTTTTTTGTGGACTTTCTATGTACATGATCATGTCATCTGAAAAAACAGTTTTACTTCCTCTCTAAATGATATGCTTTTCTTTTCCTCCCTGTCTTCCTCCTTTCTTCATTTTCTTTTCTTTTCTTCCCTTCCTTTTTTCCTCCCTCCCTCCCTCCTTCGCTTCCTCCTTCCCTTCTTGTTTTTATGAAAGAACATGGATGATTTTAGTGGCATTTCTTAAAGGATGGTATAAAATAATGAGATTTTTAAAACTTTGCTCAATTTTTTTAGCTTAAGAATTTAGTACAAGTTTTTTGCACAGTATTTACATTCCTAGTTGTTGAATTGATAATACCTATGAAACTCCTTATAATTCTGCATATTAGCTTTCTCGAGAAAATTCTGATTATGTTTGCTGTCTAAATGCTAGGTGTATATTGTTGCAGTTATCGTTGTTGTTTAGCATTAAGGACAGGAATCTCTACAAATGTCAACCAAATACCTAATGCATTTTTGAGAGGTCATTGAGGAGAGGTAGATTTCATATGCAGAATGAAGGAAGAAAGCCCTCTCTTATCCCCTCAGCCAAGCTTAAACCTACACTGCTCCTCTGTTAGCTCAGGTCCCCTGCCAGGTCTTTGATGTTTTACCTCCTAATTGCAACTCTTCTTGGTACCTCAGCCATTCCATGAAAATCACTAAGTGGCACATATCTGAATTAAAAACAAAAACAAAATTGAATCCTGTACGCGCACACACACACACACACACACACACACACAGAGCCTGGCAACCTGGCCCTAAACCAATTTTTTGGACACAGATTTGTATCACACAGTGTTAAGTATCAGTGTCACAGAGTGGATTCTATGGTTTGCAGTCATCTTCTCTGAATTGATAAGTTTAAGCCAAAATTGAATGGGGAATTATAAGGTCTGAAGTATTGTTTGTTTTGCTGGTTTTGGTTTGTGGGAATGAGCCCAAGTCTTGATGAGTTCATGCCCCCAATTTGCTTTCACCACACTGTGCCTTCAGGATGCTAAAATACCAGAATGAAAGTGAAAAATTGTTGGTTTTATAGATGCCTTAAGTATTAAACATTTGAGTTAACTAATAGAAGGTGGGACAGGTAAACCAAATCAACTAAAATTCATTTGGATTTGCTTCTGGAGTACATCATGTGATATTTTCCAGGGACGATCACATTTTTAATCATGTTTGCTTTTCAATAATATTAAAATAACCACATTTCCTGAATATAATTCAATTGTGCCATTAAGGGATATGGTGTTCTTTTATCATTCCAGTCAGGGTAGAATCCACTGGAAATAAAAACTGGCCATGAATAATC
This sequence comes from Mellivora capensis, assembly GCA_004024625.1. Taxonomy (NCBI): domain Eukaryota; kingdom Metazoa; phylum Chordata; class Mammalia; order Carnivora; family Mustelidae; genus Mellivora; species Mellivora capensis. Next base: position 123,505 of record PISX010003115.1, on the reverse strand, counting down.
CATGCAAAAATAAAATACACTTGACTATATTTAGGAGCCACTGTAATACCAACAGAATTTACATTATCTCTGTGTTGTAGTGTTTCTTAGACATCTCAGAATCCTAGCTTTGAGAGGGATATTAGGGAGACTTCTCATTGGTTTAGCATAGGTTAGCTGAGGGTCTACTTTATATCAGGCACTATGTTAGTCTCTAGGGAAAGGAAAATGGGAGAGGGAGGTGAGGTCATGCCCTCAAGGAGCTCCGTGTTTGGTGGTGCTCAGTCTGGCTATCTTGAGCCTTTGCTTGATCATCCTGAATAAAGCACCGCTTTCTTTGCTGCCCAGGCAAGCAGGAGTAAACAGGCAAGCTGCCGGCTGTTTGTGTTGTCTGGGGTTACTTGTGTTGAGTTTGCTGCAGGAAGCTGGTGGGGAACAGACCATTCCCAATGCCTTCTCAGATATCTGTTCACTGACCTAGCGACAACCTTACCCTTCTTGAACAGTGTTTGTCTCCGAGCAAACCCCTGCACAGGTAATAATATCCCTCTCCTGAGCTTTGATTCTCAGAAGTCTGGAGAGGCACATGGATACCTTGAAGAGTCTTGGGTGACACAGACTACTTGGGTTCTTAATATGGGTGGACAACATAGTGATAGTTAGCTGGGACTCAGCTGGTTAACACCTGACTGCCAAGTAGTCTATAACCTTCCGTCACAAATGAGACTGATATATGGGTTGGTGCCAAGAATGTTGTAAGTGTTGGGCCTCGGTACCTTGGATTATACTTCTTTGACTCGTGTTCAGATCTCGGTGTTGGGGGAGACATATGACACCTGAAGTAGAGGCTTTCCAACCCCCTCCCTCACCTAGGATATTTGGGAGGACAGTTCATCAGGAAATGCATAAATGTTTATGAGGTGGGAAGGGTGCAAAAAGGGAGAAAAAAGTACGCTCAAATATCAGTGACCCACCCGTCTTATGACCTTTTCTCTCCCTTCCACTTTTTCTCACTATCACTTCCTTCACATCCTTAGAGAGAAACAAGATATTTCACCGTGTTTGTTTGTTTTCCAAGAGCAGTTGACAACAGAGAGTCCTACAGGCACACCCAGTTGATGGGTCATGGAGGGAAATAGATGACTATTCCTGTCTGTCCCTTCAAGTTGGCTCTGCACCGACTGGCAAAACACAGACATTTTACACATGCCATTTCTATATAGAGTTCTCACAGCTATAAAAGTCGTCTTTGAATCCAAGTTATCATATGAACAAATTGGAATGAAAACCCCAAACAGAGTTCCCCAACTGGTTTGTTTCTTCTGAACAGGCTCCTTGATCACTAGAAATCAGAAGCTTCACAGAAAGAATTTCAGAAAATGATCAGATTCTCCAACATGCCATAATACAGAATATCCTCTTCCCTAACTTGCTTCTTGTTGTCTCTTCCACTTTAAAAAACGAAAACAAAAACAAAACCACAAGAATGATGAGCTCTTTACACACTACAGACACAGGTAGGGTTTAAATAAGAATCAGAGACCTGTATTCTGTTTTATGTGTGAACACACCTAGCACATGCTTGTTTCTGGTTAGGTGTGAAATTGGAAACTGGTGCCCACACTAACTAGGTGTGATCCTGAGAAATTACTTAACTTCTCTGAGCCCTATTTGCCTTAGCTGTAAGATAAGGAACTTGAACTAAGATCATCCATAAGCTAATAGGAAGGCTTAGAAATTTTAGCCCGAGTAGGTGTACAAAGGAAATGTAATGTTCTTCAACACCTTTGAGATATCCGGTAACTTATTGATAGCCAGTATTTTTTTTTAAAGATTTATTTATTTATTTGTCAGAGAGAGAGAGGGAGAGAGAGTGAGCAAGCACAGGCAGACAGAGTGGCAGGCAGAGGCAGAGGGAGAAGCAGGCTCCCTGCCGAGCAAGGAGCCCGATGTGGGACACAATCCCAGGAGGTTGGGATCATGACCTGAGCCGAAGGCAGCCGCTTAACCAACTGAGCCACCCAGGCATCCCGATAGCCAGTATTTTAGGAAACATTGCCTGAATAAACCAGTAGCTAGTTAAAAGTGTTTAGTATCTTGGATCTCAGGCGTTTGGGAGATTGCTTGAACAGTGGCTATGCAATTGCTTTAGCAATAAATTGACATTTAATTCAGTAAACATGTATTTAGGGCCTTTTGATTGCATGGACTTATTCCAGGAGCTGCATAATGATATCTTTAATTGGCATAGCACTTGATAGTTTATGAAGCCTTTTTTTCATATGAATTGTCTCACTTGATTTTTATACCAACACTGTGGAGCAGAGAAGGCATGTATGTATTATCACCATTTTACAGATGTGGAAATTGAGGCTCAGTGATACCACATAGAATCCTAATTTCAATTTATTATTCCTGGGTTCTAAGGAGACAAAGGATAAAAAAAATACAAAAGGAAAACTTCTTATGAAAAATAAGTATCCTCTGATGATGATGATGATGATGACTGGTGGCAGTTAACATTTAATGAGCTCTTGCTGTGTGCCAGACACTAAGTGTTATATATGTAGTAACTAATCTAATTCCCACAACAATCCTATGATGGAGATACTGAAATTATTCCTACTAGTGGTAAATATAATGTAAATTCTACTAGGGCAGGATTTCTCTTAATCTGTTTTGTTCACTGGTATATCCCCAGCAGTTAGAATACTGCCTAACACGAAATGGACACTCCATAAGTATTTTTTGAATGAATGGAAGTTTCTGAATGTTTTGAATGAATGAATCTCTTTTTTTTCCAGTAGAGAAACTGAGCTTGAGATAATTGGGTAATTGTTCTGGACTCAGATCACTCAGGTAAAACAAGGTGGATGCAAGATTTGAATTTAGCTTTATCCAGAGTTTATTTCTTAAGATCACAAGCTATCCTTGTGTTGAAACAATCCACCAACCATACTAAGTGTATGTGCTTTGGTTGGGGGGAAGGGGGACGGCGATTAGACTTGGAAAATCATAACTTTTCTTATCCTTGGATTTAGATTCTTGCAAAGAAACATTTAATTGACGTAAAATCCTAGATTTGATATGTAACTTACGTATTTATTGATGGTGATTGTGCTTGGGAAATAGTAGTTTAACTGAGTGTTCTGATACTTCTACTTAAAAATGCATTCTCTAATTAAATGTGTGATTTTTTTGTTTGTGTTGGCTGAGATACTCATTACAAACTAGGAAGATCTAGTTCTGGTTTATTCATCAAAGAAATCTAAATGTCTGAGAGGTGGTGTGACTAGCCGTAGAAGCTTAAAGTGGGAGGTGGTTGGTGGGGGCTAGGATGGAGGGCAGGATCACAAATTCAGGTTAGTCAGAATAAAATGCTTAGGAAAAACTGAATTGTTAGAAGGTTGCCAGCTTGCAAAGATGAACCAGTGAAAATCTAGAAAGAAAAATAAGACAAAATAAATGATGCATTATCTTTGAAAAGTACAAATTTAAAGCATGTAATCCCATTGTGAGATTTTGGCTTCACAGTGAAAGAATTGCAGTGTGAAATGTAATGCCTAACTTCACCTAGTAGTTAATGTGACTTGACAGCTCACCTGGAAATGAACTGTAAAGAAATGCTTAATTTAAAAATTATAGTGTATGATCTCTATAATTGAATATTAAAAGCTTTTTAGCAGAGCATAAGTACATGCTTCAGTTAAAAAAAAATATGCTCTTTCCTTACAAATAACCTGTGATGATAGAATGGCTGTGATAATTTTCATTATTATTTGTATAACTAATGCAGTTCTTACCTCTTTCTTGTGTATTTATACTTGCTTCTTGTTTTACATTGATAAACTAGAAATGAAAGCCAAAGAAGGATTTCTCTTTATTTTGCAATTTTTTTCTAATTATAAAACTAATTCATATTCATTGGAGAAAATTTGGAAAATCAAAAATTTAAGTCCTTTAATATCAGAGTTTAGAAATTTCCCTTAGGGAGGTGGTATTTATGTCTATGTTAAGTCCTTTAGGAACTTAAAAAAATGGTATTTTCTAATTATACACCCATGTGAACTAAAAAGGAGAGAGATAATGCTACTCATTTTTATATTTGAGAAAAAGGAGATGCTGGCTAAGGACAGAAAGAAAAATGGACTTTTAAAAAATTATGCTCATTAGACTATATCTGCATCTAATAAAGATCTTTTTTATACTTATATCTGTATTATATTTTGACAGATATCATATGTGTGGAAAATAGCAGTTTACATCATCCATACTGTATTCTCATTAGTCTCATAGTCTTTTCCATCTTGATCTCAGTGCAACTATTAACCTTTAAAAACAAAATAAAAGCACCAGGCCCAGTTAGTTTAATTGGTAAATTCTACTCAACATTTAAGGAAAAAATGACACTAATTCTCCATAATCTCTTCCAGAAAACGGAAGCAGAGGAGACACTTTATGAGGCCATTATTACCTTAACACCAAAACCAGGTAAAGCCATTACAAGAAGGGAACTCTACAGGCCAGTATCTCTCATGAACACAGATAAAAAATTCTTAACAAAATATTAGCAAAATGAATCCAACAATGTAGAGAAAGAATTATACAGCATGATCAAGTGGCATATATTTCAGGTATGCAGTGTCGATTCAGCATTTGAAAATCATTCAGTATAACCCACCACATGCACAAGTTAAAGAAGGAAAACCGTATGGTCATATCAATATATGCAGAAAATGCATTTGACAAAATCCCACCTTCATTCATGATAAAAAACTCTGAACAAAAACTAGGAATAGAGAGGAACTTCCTCAACTTAATAAAGAACATCTACAAAACAAAACAAATTCTACTGCTAACACATACTTAATGGTAACACTCTTTTCCACTAAGGTCAGGAATAAGGCAAAGATGTTCTCTCTCACCACTGCTATTCATCGTTGTACCAAAAGTCCTAGTTAGTGCAATAAGTCAAGAAGAGGAGATAAAAAATATACAGATTCAGAAGGAAGAAATAACACTGGTTTTATTTGCAGATGATGTAATTATAATTATCTATATAGGAAAATCCCAAAGAATTGACTGCAACAAAATTTAAAACTCCTGGTACTAAAAAAAGTATAGCAAAATCTTGATCATAATGTTAAAGCACAGAAGTTAATTGCTTGCCCAAATACCAGTAATGACAATTTGAATTTGAAATTAAAAAAAAATTATAATATTAAAAAAATGAAAGGAAGGAAGGAAGATAAACAAACATATAAATCTAACAAAATATGTACAAGATATATATGTGGAAAAACTACAAAATTCTGATGAAATAAATGAATGAAGACCTAAATGAGAGATTCCATGTTCATGGATTAGAAGACTCAAAATTGTTAAGATACTAATTATTCTCTATTTGCCCTAAATATTTGATGCATTCCTAGTCAAAATCCTAGCAAACTGTTTTATAGGTTATCAACAAACTGATTGTAAAGAATGAGTGGAAAGGCAAGAAACCTAGAATAACCAACAGAATACTGAATAAGAAGAAACAAAGTTGGAGGACTCACAATACCTGATTTCCAGACTTACTATAAAACTATAGTAATCAGTACAGCATGGTATTCATGAAAGAATAGACACATAGATCAATAGAACTGAGTAGAAAGCCTAGAAATAGACCCACACAAATGTGGTCAACCGATCTTTGACAAAAGAGTAAAAGTCATTTGTCTTAATTTGTCTTCATGAGTCATGTCAAAATACCACAGATTAGGTGGCTTAAACAGCAGACATGTATTTTCTTACAGTTCTGGAATTGTAAATCTGAGACCAGGATGCCAACTTGTTTCAATTCTGGTGAGGGCTCTCTTTCTGGCTTGCAGATGGCTGTCTTCTCACTGTGCTCACACGGCCTTTCATTGGAGTGCATGTGTGGAAAGAAAGAATGCAAGTTCTCTTGTATCTCTTCTCATAAGGGCGCTAATCCCATCTTGAAGGCCCTAACCCCCAATAATCTCATTTAAACCTAAGTATCTTTCAAAAACCCCATTTCCAGACACTACTACATTGGGGGTAAGAGCTTCAGTGTATGAATTTTGGGGGGATGCAATTCAGAACATAGTGATATTCAATGGAGAAAGGATAATTTTTCCCATAAAGAGTATGGAAACAATTGGATGTCCACAAACAAAAGAAAAACAAAACAACAACAACAAAAAAGAACCTAGACATAGACCTTGTATTTTTCATAGATATTAACTCAAGATATAAAATGTAAAACTATAAATCTTCTTGAAGAAAATATAGAAAATATCAGTGGAGACGAGTTTTTAAGTACAACACCACAAGCATGATTCATGAAAGAAAAATGTGATAAATACACTTTATTAAAATTAAACACTTCTGTGTTGTGAGGGAAACTATTAAGAAAAGGAAAGATAAGCCACAGATGGGAGAAAATATTTGCAAAACATATAAAGGACTTGTGTCCAAAATATACAAAAAACTCTTAAAACTCAACAATAAGAAAGCAAACAACCCAGCTAAAAAGTGGGCAAAAGGTCCTCACCAAAGAAGAGTACAGATGGCAAATACACATATGAAAAGATGTTCAATATCATTTGTCACTAGGAATTACAAATTAAAATGAGATATCACTACCTTCCTATTAAAATGGCTAACGTCCAAACAACTGACGATACCAGTTGCTGCCAAGGATACAGAACAACAGAAACATTTATGTATCGCTAATAAGAGTGTAAAACAGCACAGGTACTTTGGCAGTTTCTTTCAAAGCTAACCATAATTTACCATATAATTCAGCAGTCATGTTCCTACGTATTTACCCAACTGACTTGAAAACTTTTATGTCCACACAAAAACCTGCATGTAAATGTTCATAGCAGCTTTATTCATACTCATCCCAAAGTGAAAGCAACCAATTTGTCCTTATTAGGACCCTTATATGATGGATTCGTATAAAGGAATATAAGCCCACGTTAAGAAGACATGAGCTATCAAGCCATAAAAAGACTTGGATGAATCTTCAGGATATATTGATAAGTGAAAGAAGCCATTCTGAAAGGGCTACATAATACTACTGTATGATTCCAATTATATGAAATTCTGGAAAAGGTAAGGCCATAACAGGGCCAGGGGTTCAAGGAGAGAGGAGGAGGGTTGAATCCATGAAGCACAGGGGGATTTTGTAGGGCTGTGAAACCATTCTGTATGACACTGTAATTATGGACACATACACTATGCATTTGTCAAAACTCTTAGAATGTTGCAACACAAAAAGTAAACTTTAATATGTGCAGGCTTTTAAAAAATCGTTAAGGAAATTGGGAGTCCCGGGATGGAAAACAACATGATTAAAAAAAAATTATTATAAGGTATGAAACAATCTCACTGAGGAGGGTGGGAGAAAGAATTGTAGTGGACAATATTCTTTCCCTTGGAGACATGGGTTAACAATTCTGATATTTCTGTACTGGAATTGAGCAATTAAGTAAATGTATGACAGATGGTAGAAGCTGGGTTTCTCGTTGTTGGAGTGAGTTTACTGGTAAGCAAGAAAAGCTGGAATGATCCCTGTGGCAGTAGATTAGAGTGGAGCTGTCAGTTTGAATTCATGTTTAACTTAATAGAAATGCAGATGGTTGCACATAGAAAAATTTATAGATATGTGTGTGTACAGGGGTTAATATATGCAAGTATATTTTTTTGCTCCTCAGCAAAAAGGGCTAGGAAATAACATCCCAGCAGTAACAAGCATACTTAGTACCCGAATCTTGGTTTCTCAAGCTGTTCTCCAATAAAAGGAACCAGGACTCCTTGGAGAAAGATTTTTAGCACTAGATCAGGAAATATACAAGACGAATCTGGAGTGTCTCTTAGTGCCAGAAAGTAAGGGATTACTTTTAAAAATGCACATGATGATAGAGTATGTCTAAGGGACATAGAAGGCAGTTGAAAGAGCTCCCAGTGGCTAAAGATGGAACAGTTTGAGCAATGAAGTAAATAAAGCACTATGGGATTATAACCCAAAGTATAAAATAAATATCCTTGAGCCCATACTGAAATAAAGAAATGATTGAATAAATACTTGTGGGAGAAAAGACAAATCTCCCAGGCAGAATTCCAAATAATTTATGTAGATGTTCTGTCCTCAAGGAGATAGAGCAAAACTCCCCATACCTTAAGTGTGACTGCCCAAACTGACTTTCTTCCAAAGTTAAAATCTGCATCGGGGGGAGCAAAAAGTAACTTTAACAGGGGAGAGGCCTGACAAACACTGTGTGAGCCAGGTGATCAAGGTCAACACCAACAGTGATGAGTCATGTTAATAATGTGTACTCTTGATACAATGTAGCACTTGACCTCAGCAGTCTTCCTCCCCCAGAACCATAAACCCAGTCTAATGGTGAGAAAAACATCAGACAAATCCAAGTTGAGGGACATTCTACAAAATACCTGACCAGCACTCTTTAAAAACATCAGGGTCATCAAAGATAAGGAAAATCTAAAAAATTGTCACAGCCAAGAGTTGCCGAGGAAGACATGGTAACTAATTGCAGTGTGGTCAATCTCTCCAGAAGGGATCCTGAAACAGAAAAAAGGTATTAGACTGAAACTAAGATAATCTCAATAAAATATGGATCTTAGTAAATAAAACTCTCTCAGTATCGGTTCCTTAGCAATGTACTAATCTATGGTAACAAATGTACCACACTAATTAATGCAAGATGTTAATTATAGGGGAAACTAGTTGCAGGGATATATGAGAAATGTCTGTATTCACTTCACAGTTTTTTTGTCAATCTAAAATTGACCTAAAAACAATTTTTTTTGTTGTTGTTGTTGTTGTTTCCTTTTTTTTTTTTTTTTTTAATTTCCCAGACTTTTTTGCTGCTGGTGTCCTAAGGGTCACTACATTGCACAACTCCAGGAAACACCATTCATATAAAATTCAGTGTAAATGGTGTTCCCTGGAGTAGTGCTAGGCTGCAATTTTAATGGCTTTTTCCTAAGAAGATGTATCATGTTTGCCAGGTGTCAATTTATGTCTTCCAAGTAAAATTTTCCATCAGTTGATTATAGATCCTGCCTTACTGGTTCCCTCCAGAGGGGAAGGTTGCACTGGATCAGTGACCAACCTGTTTCAGACAGAGGTGAGAAAGGCACCGTCCCTCTTGTTTAAGCAGGCATCAACCCAGCCACATGGGAACAGACAGGGGAGACGTAGCCCAGTTGGGGAGATCTGCTTGGCTTCTCCTATCCTGGCCTATGATGTATACTACTCCACACTTTTACCCACCCCTGACCTTGGTTATGGGGTAGGAAGCACAGCATGACACATGGCAATGCTGGTGCTTTGACGTCCTGAACCAGGAAGCAACCCAGATGGGCCAGGAAAGCCCAGGGCATGTAGGAATTGTGTTGGAAATGGCAGCAGAAATATTTCTGAACCAAGAAAGAAGGGCTTTTCCAACATCCAAAGACATGCTACATTTTCCAACCTGCTTGAATAAGAACCTGAAAGACAAAAATTTTTGTTGACTCCTCAGAAAACTCAGGCATTTAACTAAAATACATAAATGAGATATTCAATCCCTATGAAATGTGAGGGCTTCCCCTGGTATTTAGTTCATAAGTTGTGCTCCCCCAGCTTTTACAGCATCAAGTTCACCCATTCTAGAGCAAGCTTAATAGTCTTTCACTTTCTGTTTCTGTAAATTATAAACTCCGGATGTGTCACAGTGTATAATGAAAACCATCTAAAAAAGAAATTTGTTTTTTAAAGAACTTCATAAATTTGTTTTACTGAGGTTTATTGGTCCTTTTTTAATGGGCAGAAGAAAAATTAACTCTCATGTTTTCACTTTTTTTGCACACTGAAGGGAGACCTTGAACTGTTAGGGCAAAAAGGGAAAATACTTTACTTGGGCCAATTTTTTTTTTTTTTTAAACAGGGTAGGTCCAGTTGCTGAGATAAGCCTCTTGCTGAATCAAATGTATGTTTTTGTGTTTGGTCTTGGATCTTATCTGCCTGCAGCAGCCCCAAGCTGCATAACAAATGTTCAAAGAGGTGAAGCTGCTCTTTCAGCCATTGCACCAGTGTTTTCAAAGATTTCTGTAGATTTGGTCACTATGCTCATCCTAATCAAATTCTTTGAAAGCTTATCTTTGCCCACCATTTCCTACAGTCTTTCCTCAAAGCAGCCATTATTTGCAATCATTAGTAGAATGGCATGTGGTGTGTAAATATACTTCATAGTTAAATTTCTAAGACATTGTTTGAGACCATCTTTGGAAGAATCTCAGCTTGGCATGAAATTTTTTTTGGTTTTCAGTTTTCAAATCAGTGTTTTGCAATTATTTTGTACACATTGCAGATGGTTTCCTAAATTTGTTCTTCAGATGATGAGAGTTATGGCTTTTATAGTGCAAATAAGTTAAATAGATGCCAGTTGGGTATCTAGATGACAGTTTGCTTCATTCTTTTTGTACTGGAGAATTCTGCCAGAAGATGCTGTGGATCACAAGAAGAGTTGTATATATGAAGGTTGATAAAGAAGAACATTTTTAAGGCTATAAGATCCCTAGAATGAGATGGGATTCACAGGTTAACCTTGGTTTTCTTTTTTCTTTTTTTTTAATTTATTTATTTGTCAGAGAGAGAGGGAGAGAGCGAGAGTGAGCACAGGCAGAGAGTGGCAGGCAGAGGCAGAGGGAGAAGCAGGCTCTCTGCCGAGCAAGGAGCCTGATGTGGGACTCGATCCCAGGACGCTGGGATCATGACCTGAGCCGAAGGCAGCTGCTTAACCAACTGAGCCACCCAGGCGTCCCTAACCTTGGTTTTCTTCAAAAGACCCTGTTGACTTAAACTCTCAGAAAATGTGATTGTACTCTTTGGTCAGCTAAATTGTAAAAGTGACCAGGCACCCTACCCTGAGGTGGAGGGCCTGTCAACACTTAGAGTGTCTGAGGTGGTGATGTTGGGGATGGGACTGGCATGATGGAGGGATGGGGACTAAAATTCCTAGAATGCAAGCAAATTGAGCCCACTTGCCTCTCTGTGAATGGGGCCCTTGACCACAGGCCTGGCTCCCCTCACCTCCCCTCCCACTCACCCAGCAGAGGACTGACCCATCCCTGCCAGAAGGCAGCTGTCCTTGGCTTGAGCTGGTTCTTGGCTGCACGCTGTGCTCCACACGGTCTTCCAGCCCAGCCAGCTTGGCTAGAGAGGCCTCAGATTGCACCCCCAAGCGCAGACAGTTCGTACACTAAAATCACATTTTCTCACCTGGTGATATGATCATTCTTCAGCTGGTAGATTTCATCCACAAAAATTGTCTTCTAGAAAATAAAAATAAAATAAAATAAAATAAAATAAAATAAAATAAAATCCGGTGTTCTCTTGTGTGGTGTTACGGATAGGAACACTATCCCCCAAAAGCTCCTGAACCTTGGTTAAGAACAGTGGTTTAGGGTCACCTGGCTGGTTCTGTCAGTAGAGCACATGACTCTTGATCTCAGGGTTGTGAGTTTGAACCCCACGTTGGGTGTAGAATTTACTTAAAGAAAAATTTTAAAACACCAGTTCATTTGTCGGATCCATCCAGATCGGACCATGCCATTCTAAACTTAAATGTCTTTTGCAGAAATTAGAGACACCCATTTTAAAAATAAATATCATGTGGGAATATTTTACTAACTTCATAAGCATTTCCCTGCAGATAATCAAGCTAACCAGATACTATCTGTAGAAGGAAACAAAGTCATGGTAAAAGACTGATAACATGAGTGACTTTCTTAAAATAAAAAAATCAAAAGTTCTATTGTTTCTTCATACCTTGAAGTAAATTTTATACAAATATATCCTAATGTATGTAAACTCAAAATTTAAAAGTGTGAACATCAACATCGAGATGCTGGGGAATCATTTTCTTTTCTCTACTAAGTCTTTCATGATATAATTTATCTAGGTGGATAATTCCTATGGTAGGATTCAGGTAGAATTTGGTTTATTTAAAAATGCAGTTCAAAAAAATTGTTTAAAATGCAACTCACAATCGCTTCTCGGCCTTTTGGCTAAGATCAAGTGTAAAATGCAACTCACATACAGTTTTTTAAGATTATTGAAAACTACATTGTACATTCAGAAGGGTGTTTTTAACTGAGCAGCTTGAAAACAATGAAATGAACACTTGTGTATTTATTACACAGATTAAAAAATAAAACTTAGATGGCTCCTTGGATACCCCTCCTCAGTCATAATCCTCTCCACAGAGGTAACTAACTACTCATCTGAATTTTATGTTAACCTACTCCCTTTTTTTTCTTTATAATTTAATCACCTATGTATTTTCTTTCAAAATAATATAGTGTTTACCTTTTGTCTTTTTTGAACTTTACATAAATAGAATCACAACTTCGTATTTTTGGGGTGACTTCTTTTGCTTAACATTACTGTGTACTATATTCTAGTATATGACTATATCAAATTTATCTGTTTTGCTGCTGATTTACATTTGAATTGTTTCTAATTTCTTGCTGTTCTAATGAGCAATCCTGTAGTTAGTCTTAAACATGCCTCCTAGGCCACAAGTGAGAGACATTCTCTCAGGTAGATGTGGATTTTAAGGTACATGTATTTCCAGCTATACTAAGTAATGCCAAAATGTTTCCCAAAGTGATTGCTCCTGTCTGTGTTCCCATGAGCAATGGATGCAAGCGCTATTGCCTTCATCACCTGTCCTCCAACACTTGATACTGGTTTTTTGTAGAGTAGTGAGTATGAAATGGTATCCCATTGTGATTTTCATTTTTATTTCCCTGATCCCAGTGAGGCTGGATATCTTTTCATATGTTTACGGGCTAATTGTGTTTTCATGCATCCAACAAATACTGTTTGAGTACCTCCCATGTGCCAGGCACTGTTAGGGTCTCTCTTCCACTTCTTTGAAATTTCTGTACCTATTGATTGCCCATTTTTTTCCATTGGGGGTTTCCTTTAAAAAAAAAAAAAATTCTTTGTATGCTCTAGAAGCATCCTTTGTTGGATACAGGTTTTGCAAATACTGTGCAAATATTTATTTGCAAATAAGTTTCTATCTTGCCTTTTTACTCTGTGGTATTTTTTGATGAACAGAAGCTCTTAATATAATGTAGTCAGATCCTTTTTCTTATATTGTTTTTAAAAATGCTTGAGTTTTCTCCACAGAATGCTCTTACACTGTTGGTAGAAATGCACGTTGGTGCAGCCACTTTGGAAAACAGTGTGGAGATTCCTTAAGAAATTAAAAATAGAGCTTCCCTATGACCCTGAAATTGCATTACTAGGTATTTACTCCAAAGATACAGATGTGGTGAAAAGAAGGACCATATGTACCCCAATCTTTGTAGCAGCAATGGCCACAGTTGCCAAACTGTGGAAAGAACCAAGATGTCCTTCAAAGGACAATTGGATAAGAAAGATGTGGTCCATATATACAATGGAGTATTATGTCTCCATCAGAAGGGATGAATACCCAATTTTTGTATCAACATGGACAGGACTGGAAGAAATTATGCTGAGTGAAATAAGTCAAGCAGAGAGAGTCAATTATCGTATGGTTTTGCTTATTTGTGGAGCATAAGTAATAACACAGAGGTACATGGGGACCTGGAGAGGAGAAGGGAGTTGGGGGAAATTGGAGTGGGAGACAAACCATGAGAGACTGGACTCTGAGAAACAATCTGAGGGTTTTGGAGGGGTGGGGGGGCAGGAGGTTAGGTGAGCCTGGTGGTGGGTATTAAGGAGGGCACGTATTGCATGGAGCACTGGGTGTGGTGCATAAACAATGAATTCTGGAACACTGAAAAGAAATTAAAAAAAATAAAGACTACCTGAGGGCGAGAAAAAATGTTTGAGTTTTGCTTTTTGCTTTTTAAATTTAAGACCTTACTTTTATTTGAGATGTATTCTTATATATTATATGAGGAAGGGATCCAATTTCTATTTTTTCCCCATATGGAGAACTAACTCACTGTGACATTATTAATGAGTGGTTTCTCCTTTACCTACTAACCTATAATGTCCTCTTTGTCATGAGTCATGTCCTTATGTACATGCGTGAGTCTTTTTCTGGGTGCACCCTCCCATTTCATTGTTCTATTTGTCTTTCTCTATGCCAGTTTCACTGTATCACTGTAGTCATTACTCGTCATGAAAAGGATAATACAGTTGGTCCTTAACACGGGTTTGAGCTGTGTGTCCACTTGTACATGGATTATTTACAATGCGGCACTATAAGTGTATTTTATCTTCCTTATGATTTTCTTACTACCATTTTCTTTTCTCTAGCTTACTTTATTGTCAGAATACAGTATATAATACATACAACCTACAAAATATATGTTAATCAACCAATGTTTTATATTATCGGTAAGGCTTCTGATTAACCCTAAGCTATTAGTAGTAAAGTTTTGGGGGAGTCAAAAGTTTAGTGCAGGTTTTCAACTGTGCAGTGGGTCAGCGCCCCTAACCCCCATGTTGTCCAAGGAGCCACTGTAATTATTTTGCACTGTTCATGGCACACATGTGAAGAACTCAACGGTTGTCATCTATTATTATTTTAGTAGGGAACACATTTTGGCGGAGGGAGAGGGGCACGTTTTAATATGTTGTTTTAAACAATATCTGACACTCTGTAGACATTTAGTGAACATTCTGTAGAAATAACCACTTCTTCTTGCATTTGATTTGAGTTATCTGAGTCCAGAGACTTAAGAAATACACATGCTCAGTCATTATCTTTGCCTTCTGGAGCCTGTAGGAACAGGTGAGAGATGAACTCTCTCAATTCTCCAGAATCCCTTAGGTAAGGCTAAATGAAGGAGGCTTTACTTTAGTAGTTTGTTTCTTTTTCAGAATTGAGTTTTGGAAGAGAAAATGATACGGAGGAACATAGAAGCACATTCAGGGAAGACTTCCAGGGATAGGTATCTAGAGCATCCAATTTTCTACACCTTGCTTCTATTCCATGTTTGACTTATTATAAACCACCTCAGAATCTTTATAAATAAACCCATTTATTTGATGAAGGAGAGGGAAGTGCCACATTTTAAGGTTACTGAAAGAAATGTTCTTTGCTCTGTTGGTCTTGGACTCCCACAAAAGACTTGATTCCAGATGTTAAATTGTTTTTTCAGAAGCCTTGTTAAAGTGCCAGAGCATCAGATTTTGGAAGGCATTTCCAAACCCCAGCTGATTATCACAACACACAGGAATCCAAACTTTCAAATCTCAGTTTTGGCTCTGAAGTGCATCAGCAGCTGCAAAAAAAATGTGTGCAAAGGCACAGGTTCACAGGACTGAGGTCTGATGTCCTTATATGGTAAAACTATAAGTGAATTTCCTTTATTCCGGGTTGTCAGATTTAGGTCAGTTGTTCAAAAGGCACTAAATTTCCTTGATCCTACAAAAAAATAATTGTAGCTCACTAATGGTAATAATCATTCAGCAATCACACAGGTGATATGTGGGTTCCGTTATGTAATATTACAGATTTTTTAAAAATTCTTTATTTTTCTACCAAAGCATTCACAGTGATAACCTTATTTTACATCTTACTCCTTCTGTATATTCCAGAATACATTTATAAGGTCACCTTTCCTCAAATTATTTTATCCATACTCACAATTTGTGTTCTTCTAAAGAGGCTTGTTTCATCATTCCCTAGGGAACCAGTCCAAGAATGGAGAGAAAGACCTCTCCATTCACCTCATCTCCCTCCATCTGCTGGCAGAGGGATATGCCTGAACACGACAAAGGTGGGAGAGGGAGTTTAGGAGAAAACCAAAGGAGGATGTTTGAGCTACATCTCATAATTGTGTTCCAACAGCAGACTGATGATCTCTGTGTTCTTTGTATCACTTAACAAATAGCATTAGAGCATCTAACATGGTATAACAGACGCCACACTTAATAAATTACTGTCCTCAGATAAAGCTGAATTATGAAGACAGTCTATAATAAATGAGTAGGCCCTAAAACAAAATGATTTCAACTTTTAAAAAATATATATTCTATTTCCTACCACTGGCCCTGTGCCTAGAGTTTGGTACATGTAGGAATTAAAAAACCAGTCCAATGCCTCCGTCTCCCAGATTCCACAAGGATAGTCTACATTGGCATGGTGATTTAGAAGGCAGCCCTGATGGTATCAGGGCAGAACATTCCTCCAGGCCTGGGTCAGGTAGAAGTTCCACTTTCATCCCTTCCTAATTCCTTTTCCAGCAATTGATTGGCTTCTGCAGTGCTGAGGGCAGGGGTGTCAGCTGATCTTTCTCTGATTTCTTAAGATTCCTCATTTTTAGAGCAGAAGCCAGCATGATCAGAATACTTCTAAGAAATCCTCAGCAGCCGTCTCCATGGGAAGCCTCAAAATGAGTGAAACGCAGCGTTTACTCTCAAATGGCACAGCACTTGTCATCATGGCAGCTCTCAAGAACCGCAGATGTCTCTTTCACAGTCTTTATACTTAGGGCCCAATAGAATTAATTGTCTGCTGTCTTGGCATCTGGATCTAGAACAGATGTACACCGAGCAGCCATTTGGCTAAAGGCTGGGATCCAGCAAGGGAAGATCAGTGATAGCACAATGTGATAATCAGCCCCACACCAATCCCTCCCCACTGGGGTCCACATTTACTTTGTCAGGCAAAGGAGCAGGTCCATTATCTTTCTAAGCACTTTTCCAGTGTTGTCAAGTCTTTCCTTTGTCCTCTTTGACCTCGGTACTTACAGTTTGTTTTTAAAATCTTATTCTCAGCTACTTATTGCAATTGTGCCAGATGGTTAATTCATAATTCTGATGAAGTTCTAGAATATAAGTGAGGTCCGATGCCAATGACCAAGAAAGAATTCTTGAGACATCTTTAGTGCAAAATGGGTTTATTAAAGCACAGGGACAGGACCCGTGGGCAGAAAAAGCTGCTGTCTTGGGGATCTGAGGAGTGGTCCATTATATACTTGCAACTTGGGGGGGGGGGTCAGGGATGGGGTCACGGATTCCTTAGAGGTCTCTAAGGAATTTTGGAAGCAAGGTTTCCAGGACCTTGAGGGGCTAGCTGTTGTTGGGAAAAGGTCATTTATTACCGTCTAATAAAACCTAAGTCATGAGACCTTTCAGATATATATCAGTGGGCCATATGCTTGGGGATGATTGCCAGCACGTATCTTGGAGTGTTTAGAGATAAAGGAAATTTCCAAAGGAAATTTTATATGTTAAAGTAGATTTATAGGATCCTGGTTGGGAGTAGGGGTCAGTCAGGCTAGGATTGCCTTTTACCCCTAGCAAAGCCTTAGGGTAGAGGTAGTTGAGTTCCTAGAGGAATGTCATTCTGTCTGTTTCAAGGGCTTGTCAGTGGGTAAGGAAATTTAATCATTTTTCTTCTGCCTCTGTTTCCCATATCAATTCTTTGTTCTAACTCCTCTACTTTGTGAAAGTTTACTATCTTTAAAGCCATGCCAAAACAAAAAAACCTGAAGCCTACAAGTCTACCTTTCTTTAAGCAATAATTCGATCCTAAAAACACCTTGTGAAAATTTAATTCAGATAATTTATAACAATTTATTACTCTTTCTTAGACTTCTGCCTCTCTGTCAAACTGCTATTGGTTTGTTTCATGGATGATGGTGCTGAATATTTTCCCTTGCAATGCTGTGGTTTTCCTGATGTTGTAATAGCTTGTGGGCTAGACCAAGTCTGGCCTGGCACTGGTCCTGGCCAGACACTCAGTCAGAGGACCTATGGAAAACATAACTGGATAGAGCTGGATCTTAAGACATCGTCTCAGCCCCATAAGTGATCTCTACAACAACCTAACCCCACTTTGATGGTGACTCTACACTATTATAATATCTCCTTCACTCTTCACATGTCTACTCCTAGTTTGGGTCCGTATTCCCCAAGGCTGTTATATCCAAAGCAGGGGGATATTTCTCATTGGTTTGCTTGCTTCGGTGTTCCATCAGAGAAGCAAAGATTTAATTGTTTATGAGAGAAAGTTAAATAAATTGAGAATCAAAATATTCTTGGGACTAAGCCATGCCTACCATGCAAAATTATCTTTTAAAATGTATTCAACTTATGCATTCTAAACTAAATCATATTTAGTAACTAAACTAAAAATATTCAATATTAATCTCACTTTCCCTTTTCTCAAAAGGAGATAAACATTAAAGGAATTTTTTTCAGATCTACCTTTTCATAATCTCTGCTGAGATTTGTTATGACTAATTGGGCACTGAACCTGCCTAGTTAACTTCTGGCACAACAATTCAAGTAGGGAATGAAGACTAGTGAAGGAATGAGTTACAACCAATAGCTTGAGTTTTGGTAAAAACTTTAGCATAGGATCCTCAAAATTTGTTTTAACCAATAAATAACATTTCCTCTAAACAGGGTTGAAAGCTCATCTGTGCATTCCAATAATGCTGTTA
The DNA here is from genome assembly GCA_004024625.1 of Mellivora capensis. Classification (NCBI taxonomy): domain Eukaryota; kingdom Metazoa; phylum Chordata; class Mammalia; order Carnivora; family Mustelidae; genus Mellivora; species Mellivora capensis. Next base: position 105,043 of record PISX010003115.1, on the reverse strand, counting down.
CAGCAGGAAATGCCCTTGTGGAGGTGGAAGCAAATTGCTCTGGGAGCACAGAACTAAATGCCTGCTATGAAGTTAGGAGCCCTTCCCAAAAGATACAGTGTTTGAGCTGGGTCCAGAATGATGAGTGGGCATTCCACACGCAGAGAGGTAAAGGGTAATTTAAGCAGTATGTGAAAAAGCATGGAGGTGTGACAGTAGGAAGTTTCACATGACTAGAACTTTAAGTGGCAGGAGAAACACTGAGAGCTTACACTATGGTTGCCAGGCTGAGACGGTCATACTTTGTCCTGTACTGTAGTTCCGGGGAAAATAACGAAGGTGTTTCACTGGGGCAGTGATGTGATCAGATCTTGCTGTTTGGTGGTATCTCCGTGTAGATTAGAAGTTCAAAACACTGGATTCAGGGAGAACTCTTAGGGCTCCTGGAGTAGTTGCTGCCAGACGTGTTGAGAGTCTTGGACTCACAGTGACTATGGGAACGCGGAACAGGAGATGAAGTTGGAAAGTATTTAAAGTTGGGTTATTAGCTCTGTGAGGGCAGGGACCATGCGTATTTTATTGAAGTGTGCCTCATAAAGCTCTCTACACCTGACGTGTGATCTAAGTTGACATGGACCCTGTCTTGCAAAAACCCCTTTCCTATCCACTTCTCATTTTTACTGGTTGGTCCAAATTGTTCAGGGTAATAAGCACATTCATTGCTTCTGCTGCTGTCAGATATATAGAATTGTCATCAATGAATTAAGTAAAAAATTAAATATCCTCATTCATTTGTACTTTTTCATATATTTCTGTCTTATTCTGTTTGTCCCTCTAGCTTATGCTGGAAGAAAAGCTACATTTTTAGTGGAGGTGTATATTTCATCTCATTCAGAAAGGAAGGTACATATTATGAGATACTTTTTAGCAATTTTTAAAATGAAGTATGTTTACAAATATGGAAACATTTCCAAGAAGGGCTTTTTAAAAAAAAACAATTTAGGGTAGTTGGGTTGTGGATATTGGGGAGGGTATGTGCTATGGTGAGTGCTGTGAAGTGTATAAACCTGGTGATTCACAGACCTGTACCCCTGGGGCTAATCATACATTATATGTTAATAAAAAATTAAAAAAAAACAATTTATAGAACAATGTGATAATATATTAAACAGAGAAAGTAAACCACAAATCAAGATTACATATCTTATTTTATATGTATTATATAATTATACAGATACCCAAACAACAGTATGAAAAAAAAATTCTCCAAATTGGTAACAATGGTTACTTCTGAGGGAAGGACCAGAAGAGAGGGTGGATGGAAGCTTTCAGTTAATCTTTATTGTTTGAGTATTTTAACCATACACCTACTCCCCTGAAGAAAAAGAAAGAAAGAAATACAAGGAAGAGAGAGGGAGAAAGAGAGGAAGAGGAGAAAAAGAAGGAAGAGGATGAAGTAAGGTAACCAAAAACAGAACTCTTTGAAGGCAGAAAATTCTTCATTCTGTGGTTATGTTTATTAAGAGCAAAAGAAACTAGAAGGTATGTCTTTGTCCAACACTGGGGAAAAAAGAATTTGCTTTCATGAATTATTATTATTACTATCATTATTGTTATTAATTAGAGCCCCATTTATTATTATTGTTTAATAATATTACATATTAATTAATAATAAAACATATTAATAACATGTTATTAATTAGAGAGAGGGTAGAGAGGGTGGAGGGGGCAGAAGAAGAGGGATAGAGAGAATCCTCAAGCAGACTCCACGCCCACCTCAGAGCCCCAGATGGGGCTCCATTTCATGACCCTGGGATCATGACCCAAGCCAAAACAGAGAGTTAGACGCTTAAACCACTGAGCTATCCAGGCGTTCCAGGACGAATGATTTTTATTTTTGCTGCTGAAGCTGTGATTGGTGAAGTAGTACAATGAATCTAATACTGACTTTTAAACTATAAAAATCCATATTGTAAACTGCCTTTGTATAGCTGTGAACTCAAGCAAACAATTTAAATTCCATGTGCATTGTTTTCCAACTCTAAGGCAGGAGAAATAAAACTTACCCCTAAAAAGATGTTGGAGGAGAGAAAAAACAGATGTAAACAAAAGAACTTAAGTCTTTTGAGTTTTACAAGATTTTATAAGATAGGATCCTCTGCTCTAACCTCTACCTTTATACATATACTGACACACTGGGTATCTGCCGCATACTGTTTACCAATTTTAAATCTGCAAATCATTGTTTAAGGTAATCTTGCATAATCCTTGGTCAATATTACAAAAAACAATCAGTTCTTTCAGTTTCAGATTTCAAAAAGCCTCCTTTCAGATTTCAATTGAATGGGCAACCATTATTTTTAGTACTTAAAAACACGGTGGCGTCCCTTCGGAAATCCCTAATTAGTAGTAGCTATTGTCTAAATTAGGTGAAAATGATAATGTAAGAAAGTCTATTGATTGTTTTCAAAGCAAGATATTGTAATTCAAGCATATTTCTAGATGCCAGTGAATTGCTGGAAAGCTGTAAGTTTAGCTTTCCGCTCTGATAGAGTTTTAAAAGAGGTCAGAGTACGTTTTACCGTAGTGTCTAGCAATGTGAGTCTGTGCAGACCTTTTGGCAGACATTGCTGTACACTCAAGCTAATTCAATGAATCATCCATTGTTCATTGTTGGCCGGCCCCGCTCTCAGTGCTAAGAGATCTCTCAAGCATACTGAGGCTTCCTTCATTCTATATGGTCTGAAAAAAGGGCAAAATGTATTAAATTTGTAAATGTCTCATCATTTCTAAATCAGTAATTAAAACTTTGCCAGGACTTTAACATTTGGGGCAGTGGGTAAGCCAGTGTGCAGCTGGAGAACTTTCTACTGGGGAAAATACAGGAGAAAACTTCCTGTTCATAACTCTTGAGAGCTATGTGTACAGGGGAAATGGAAATATTTAAAAAGTGGACGCAGACACCAAAAACAAACCCTCAACTAGGAAGGTCTGAACTCTTTTAATGAAAAATAATGTGTATGTGTTATTAAGTTTCAAATTCATTTTTAGTAAATATACTTTAATTTTCATCATTTCTCTGAGCCATACAGACTTTCTTTGTAATTTAACATGTAATTATAAAGTTTGATATAACATTTTTTAATATAGAAAATTTAAAATGTCATAAAAATGGAATATAGTGGGGTGCCTGGGTGGCTCAGTCCGATGAACATCTTCCTTCGGCTTGGGTCATGGCCCCAGGGTCCTGGAATCAAGCCCCGCATCAGGCTCCCTGCTCAGTGGCGAGTCTGCTTCTCCCTCTCCCTCTCCCCCACATTGCCCCCCCCCCCGGCTTGTATTCTTGGAATATAATTTTTTTCAGCTTACTATTTATGAATGTGTAAAGTTTACTATGTTTTATATGTATTCTTACTGATATTTCAAGTTTTAAAATATATAATAGTTGTTTTATTTATGTACTTTTTGGACTTGGTGATAATTTCACATTATTGAGAATCCCATAATTTATCATGGAGGTTAATGATTCATTTGATGAGAGGAAGAGGATGTTTGGACTACAGATTTAAGAAGAGAAAGGAAGAGCATAACAAATCTAAACTTGAAAAAAAAAGATATTTTATTGTATTTAGTCTCTTCCTTAGTTTCCCAGGATAAAATTCTATTCCATAAATCTCTCATAAAGATGAAGCTTCGACGTAAGTATGTGGGCTTTGAAGTTAGATAGGCCTGAATTGTGATCCTGGCTGCTCCGTGTTCTAGGTGGTGTGACTTTGAGTAAGTTACCTTCTTTGGGCCCCGACTTCCACACCTGTAAAATAACATCACCCTGTATACCACACCAGGGGGTTGTGCCACTCAAGGGAGTAGCATAGTCCTGTCACGTAGTAGGTCCTCAGTTCGCAGCTTCTCTAAAACTGTGGGAGGCTAATAGCAATACGCTCTTAAATGCTTACAACCACACCTTGTTTGTTTTCAGTTGGCAACATTACTATTTGTTTTATTTCTAATTTCGACAGAGATGTATTCAGATGAGTGGATAAGATGTATTCGGATAAGTATTCCCCAACTCATGTTGGGGAGCTTGGGATAAGAGCACATGAAGAGTCTTACACTTCACCTTCTTTCTTGCAAAGAAACAAAACATTTTGGTGATTCCTGGCTTCTTGCCTCCCCCCTCTCTATGAGGTCCTTTTGTTATGGACCCCACCTTCTTTCAAGACTTCCTTTCCAACATGCCATCTCCAGTTTACTGTTCACTGCTATAAAGCAGGACTTCATTAGGGCACTTTAGTTTTAGGCAAGGACCGAGTATTTCTCCAGCCAAAGGTAGAGCAGGGAATGAACGGAACATTACTTTTTAAGACTTTAAAGCAAGCTTACAGAAAAATAAAGACTGACCCTATTTATATGCTTAAGCTTCCTGACACCTGTGTTTGTTTAGAGGAAATAACTCAACGTCTGTACTAACAATTTGATGACGTATGCCCTTTATAGGATCAAGTACATTATTTTTACAGTAAGTTTTTTAATGTCAGGGAAAAATAGTATCCTTTCCTCAGGTGTTTGAGTGTTTCCCTCTGTAGTCTTAGATACAGTTTTAACCCTATTTCTTTTGGATAATCTTTGTTATTGTGCTTGATTGTAGACCAAATGGAAATGAACACATTTGGCCTATCATTCAGTTATACTGAAGAGAATTGCTAGCATCTCTGCTCTCAGAATAATATAAAGTGGCAGCTGTACAGAACTGATAGAGAATCTGGTAGCCCCTGCATAAAAAGAGAAATCCTAATGTAGCTTAACAGTAGTATCAACAAAAGAACCTATATCTGTCCTTGCCAAGAGAAGATAAAACAGAGGTGAATGACAGAGTGTCTGCCTAAGGGCAGATTGTAGAGTTGGTTATTTCCTGGCAACAATGAAGCAAAACAAAACCCAGAGGAAAGAAGTTCAGGTTTAATGCATAAAGAAAATTACGTTCCCTGAAAATAAAAAAATCAGCACAAACTAACTTACATTGCAGTGATGGCATTCGCTAAGCCCTACATGGAACAACTCTTGTGGCTTTTTGTTAGAATTTCACTTTACAATTATAATTTTCATACAGTTCAACTTGAGAGAGAGAGAGGGAAAGAGGGTGAGGGAAAATTTCCCTCACTTTCTAAATCATGGCTCAGTAGTGTGTTATAAAACACCAAGAACGGAAAAGCCATTATGTGGAATATAAAGAAATACTTGAGTCTACAATATCATTGAACTTTTGGATTCAGTTTCAGCAGACATGCTCTATATTCCCACAAGAGTCTGGAAAATTAACTTCTATTTTTTTCTGTCTGGAGTTGCAGTTAGTGTTATTATTTGCTCCATGGCTCAATCCGGGTCAGACTGTTCTGCAGTAACACAGGTGGATGTTAAAACAGGGAATCTGTTGAAAAGATTTCGGAGGAACTGCTTCCCTAAAGCAGTTTTGGATGGCAGTTTGATGGCAGTCAGCTATGGTAAGGACAAATGAAGCCTAGCAGGACCTTCTAGAATGTGGTTGAGCAATGTTTGTCACCTGCAATCCTCAGGCAGAAGTTTCATGTAAAATGGGTCTTTAGGACCAGCTGGCATCCTCTAAGAAGTGGATCCTAGAAATGGAGGTCTTTGAATTCTCTTAATACTCGTGAATTGTAATGTTGTTTTGCCTTTCTCTGATTAGCTTTATTTGTGAATTATAATATGTAATTCTTAAAGGAAAATTACATAAACCTTTTGTATAGGCTTGAAAATATTCTAGAAATTTACTGTTAAAAGCTAGTTATAGAAAGATTTTTTATCCTATTAAAACTAGCAGGAGGAATATATGGTTATGTTTTAAGATGTAGAAATTGTTTTGTAGTACCTAAAGTGTTTTATTATCAGCAATTACACTGTTAAAATGTAACATGTAAATTTTGCCAAAGGTACCTGTATCCACTTGTAAGCAGTTACACAAGGGAAACTGTATTTTATGTGTTCAGCCCATTGAATTATTTTTCTAGTAAACAACCTGACATAAAATAGACCGAGACATCCATTTATTTTAACAACTATGTTAAATTACAGATTAATGGTCCAAAATAAAATTTGAACTGATTGAATACATAATTCAGCATTAGGGAGAAAATAGATCTTTTTCCAACTGAGGATAGACATAATTTGTTTTTTCTTTTGTGAATAACTTATTTTCTGCCTTAATAAGTTTAAGACATGCCTGAACCACAGCCAGCCGTAAGAATCCTTTGTTCAGAAACGTTCAGTGTTATATTGACTAAGGATCAACTTGGGGGTTGAAAAATAGATCAGTATTTCAATTTCTGACTTTAGACTATTTTTAAAGTGCTGAGAGTTCCAATTGAAAAATTGCAACTGCTCCAGGACACAGTGCCTGGAAATAAGATTCCTCAGTAGTGGGGCTTGGGGATGTTAAGGCGGCCCTTACAGAAATGAGCCTTCAAGTACGTTTTAAGTAGTGTCTCCTGCACGTTTTCAATGGTTCTCTTCAGATTTTTCTTGGATATAACTGTTTCATTTTGCTTTGCTTCTTTTCTGTAATTCTGTTTGGTAAACCCAAGAGTTTCCATGTCCAAGGGAAAAATTTCCTCAAACTTGCTATCATTCCTCTCCAGATCAAACCCTAGCAGGCCCTCGGGAGGGTCCCAGCCCACTGCCAACACACACAGATTCCCTTCTTATCACTTGGAACAGACACTCCTCTATGGGCACACACACACCGCTGTCTTAAGAGCAGATATCTGTTGAGGTTAAACTAATATTTTTGGAGCAAAAACAAGAATTCTGATATTTTTAATTGGTTAATTGTGTTTCCTAGAAATGAAACTTTAGGTCAGCTCTATTTACCAGAAAATCCAGAAAAGCACTTTTATATCTTGGTATTTATAACAAATTACAGGTTTCAGAAGAAAATATAAAATTTGAGTCTAAAACAGTATGGGAAATTTATATATGTACACTGTCTTTTTAAAATATTTTGTCGATAAAAAACCTGGAAATCAGTCTCATTTGTTACTAGATGAAAGACTGATTGAGGAGAAAAAAAATGTTCCCTCTTAGACCCTGGCTGGAAAAGAGAGACAGGGGGTGAATTTTTTTAAAAACCACAATTTCAGAGCACCTTAAAAAAGAAATAGATGCAAAACAGTTTATGAAAAATGTTTTCTTTCAAATAAGATAGTAATAGTGCTTCTTTTAAAAATTTTATATGTAGCAATATCTGATTCTGTGCTTAAATGAGAAGAATGTTAAAATAGCTCAAAAGCTGCTTCTCTTAAAATTCAAAGTAAAATTATATTGCCGCCTCATTGCTACTTTTTTCCTTAAGGTAAATATGAACCATGCTCTTCTGTATAAGCTGTTTAAACTGTCTTTAGTATTTTGGATATATCTAGTTGTTCTTTTCTGCCCCCTGGAAAGTGAATAAATCCAAATAAATCCAAGTAAAAGAAGTTGTCAAGAATGGAAGATTTCACTTTTAAGAAATTTCAAGTTTTCACAGTAGTCTCCCTTCTCTCTTAAGAGCTCTAGGAAGGGAACATTTCTGTCGTTTTATTGTTAAACTGTGTAAGCACAGTATATTATCATAGCTACTCTTACTATTCAAAGACAGTTTCTACATAGCATGAGAATTTATTGATGAAAGAGTGTCAAACTAGTGTACTCAGAAGTGTTCATTTTTTCAGCCAGTTGTTCTAGAACTGTGTAGATAAAGCTTTAGAAATCCCAGATATTTGCTTACCATGTCTTTCAAGAGTGTAATCACGTTGTGAGTGTGGATGGTATCTCTGCTTACATTTTTATATGTTTTCCATTTATGTATCATGATGCTCTAGGAGGGATAGAAGACAGCTTAGGGTATATAAAATACAAGGCAGAGGGGCACCTGGGTGGCTCAGGGGGTTAAGCCTCTGTCTTGGGCTCAGGTCATGATCCCAGGGTCCTGGGATCGAGCCCCGCATCGCGCTCTCTGCTCAGCAGGGAGCCTACTTCCCCCTCTCTCTCTGCCTGCCTCTCTGCCTACTTGTGATCTCTGTCTGTCAAATAAATAATAAATAAAGTATTAAAAAAATACAAGGCAGAATCAATCAAAACATGGAGAAAGGAATAAAATAAGAATAATTACTGTGAGGAAGAGCCAGGAATGCTGTTAATGATATGCATGATCTAGCCACTGTTACAGATGGGTCACAGATTTCACGCAAAGCTTTCTACTGCCAGTAGTAAGAGGTGGACCTGGTAGGTGTTTCAGTCCGTAAGGCCACAAAGATGCAGGCAAATCAGTTACTGAGAAGTGATAGTGTTCTCATTGCTAAGCTCAGAATTTCCTCTTGGAGCCCCATAAGGCCATAGTGTGGTGATATAAATAGCATCATCTATCACATTTCTATAGTAGGTACAACTCACTGAATTCAGTATTACAGTGGGTGAACTCACCTAATTCAGGTGTGCATTTTAGAATTTCTGAAGAGTAGACTGTGTGTTCTTCAGGCAGGCCTCCCTGATTGTTCTTAATAAATTGTGCCAGTGAGCTCATGATTTTGTTATGAAAAAGTAGCAGAGACGTAGAAAAACAAAGCCAAGATTTTCCTAAGCAGAAACTTTTGGGTCTACTCAGGCACATGGACCAAGAAACAACAACAAAAATAATGAGCAAAAGTGGACCTTCACAACTCCACAGTTTTGTTCCTTTAACAGGGCTGACAGATGCAACCACAAAAAAAGGCGAGGTCCTAGATCTGCACTCCTTATGACATCGCAATAAAACATGAATTAAACGTGTATTGAATCTGGGTGATACTGTTTTCTTGCATTGTCTCCAAGATGAACTATTTGAAAACTGTATACCTAGGCAACTAAATGATTTAATTCCCCCCAGATTATTACTTATATAAACAATGAAAGAACTCTGGTTTTAGGATATTTGAGTTATAGTACTTTGGTTTTGGTTTTGGTTTTGTTTCTAGAGGGTTTTTTTTGTTTGTTTGTTTGTTTTGGCTTTTTGTTTTTTTGGTTTTTTTTTGCTTTTGGGGGCATTTTTTTGTTTGTCCTTTTTTTGCTTTTTTGATTACTATAGGCTGTAAATTTGTCTTATTAGGCCATTCTTAGTTAGAGATTAAATAAACCAAATCAAGAAGCTTGGCTTTCTGATATCTATAGCAGAAGAACAAGAATCCATTTCACCCAAATATAGTACACCCTCTCTCTCCTAAATAAAAAGTTGCACGTGGAGTACGGGATGCAGGGACTCTATTTCTTTTCCTCGTGCTTTCTTAAAGGAGCCCATTGCCCTGAAACATTTTGGTCTTCTGATCCAAAGCAGTAAACTGCTAATCCTGTTGGTTAGCCACATATTTTTGTAAATCCACAGGTCCTTTTGCTTAAAGTAGGAAGTGGTTTCCACCTTTATCTCTTTGCTCAGCCAAGCATTCCCCTGTGTTTCCTATTTCCTTGTGGAATGTCTTTGGGACATGTGGGTGGGGTGAAGAGTGGTGTGATTGGGTTTTAAAATGACATCCGCCCAGCTCATGGATCAAGTTGTGTTCAGTTCTGACTGGAAGGTAGGAGACCTTGCCAGTTCTCCAATTAGCTCTTTACCAGGGGACCCTGGATAAAGCTGATTCCTGATCCCTGTTCTTCCTTTGTCTCTTCCTACTTAGCCATAGGATAGAAAAGAGGGGTACGTAGTAATTGGTACCGCTAACCACTGGCAAATAAGACAAGGACACTGAGATAGCATTAGGCTTGGCCAGACATAGAACAGTATGTGAAAGTATATTCTCTTTTGTCCTTGGACAAATTGGCTAGAGTTTCTTTTTTCTATAAGTAATAAATATATTTCTGTGTTTTTTTGTTGAAAGTGAAAAGATCTTCTAGAAATGTCGTTTGATCACACGTTCTTTTGCCATTATTGCTGAACCATACTAGCATAACTATAATAGAAATTTTCATTAAAAAAAAAAAGGTTTAGGGGGCACCTGGAAGTCTCCGTTGGTTGAACATCTACCTCCAGCTCAGGTCATGATCTCAAAGTCTTGGGATCGAGCCCCGTGTTAGGCTCCCTGCTCAGCAGAGGGACTGCTTCTTCTCCCTCTGCTTCTTCATCTGTTCCCCCTGCTCCCACTTGTGCTTTCTCTCTCTAAAATAAACAAAAAAATCTTAAAAAAAAAAGAGAAATTTTCAGTATTTTCCTCACGGTGATCCTACTATCTGAAATACCCTCCTTAAATCCTCCCTGCTTTCATTTTCCTTTTGGAGGGCGAATTCCAACTTCAGCTAGTACGTGAGTTCTCTGAGATCAAAGAGCTCATTTTAATCATCCTTGTGTCATGTCGTTCATTCATTCATCCCTTTCTTATATATATTCATTCAAAAAGAAAAACAAACCTAGCTTGTTAGCATCTCCTACGTGGTAGGTCTTGTGCCAGGTCCCTCAGTGAAGTAGCCATTAGCACGAGAGCAGAGATACCCCTCATGACAAAGGATTTCAGTGAAGTACAGTATTGAGCACAGGGCCTCACAGGGTCAGCCACTCAGCGCACGTCTGCTCAGTGGATGAATCAGTCGGTAATGGGGAAGTGGCACATCATCTGTGTCCAGAGTTTTTGTGTGGATTATCTGGATTCCCCAGCTAAACTTTAACAGACAGTAGGTAATATTCGGTGAACATTTGCTGTGGGTAGGGCACCATGCTAAGAGCTTTATGTATCCCATTTTATTCATCACCACAACCCTGTCAGGTAAAAGCAACTTTTAATGTCAGTTTTACAAATGAGGAAACCGAGGCTCAGACTTGCCCAATCAAACAGCAACTATCAGAACAAGGGTTGTTTTTTTTTAAGATTTTATTTATTTGTTTGACACAGAGAGAGAGAGAGAGTAGGCAGAGAGGCAGGCAGAGACAGAGGGGGGAACAGGCTCCCTGCTGAGCAGAGAGCCCGATGTGGGGCTCAATCCCAGGACCCTGAGACCATGACCTGAGCCAAAGGCAGAGGCTTAACCCACTGAGCCATCCAGGCGCCCCCAGAACAAGGATTTGAATGGAGTTGTTCAATTCTGAAGGTTATGAACTTAAGCATTTTTTTGTATAACCTCAGGGGTTATCTCTTTCAAGTCCTTTCAGTGAATCCTGGGATCTTAACAGAGAAAGCATCTATCAGTCAGGAGACCAAATATTCCACATTAAAAGCAGATAAAGATAGCTTCATCAGGAGCCCAGTGGAGCCATTGATTGTCCTAGAGTGGTAGTATATCTAAGCAGGACCTTCCTGAATGCCACATACAGCTAAGTTAAAGAGGAGGTGCCTATGGATTCTTACAGTGAAATTTTCATGAGTTTTAATACAATATGTAATTTTATAGTTTCCTAAGGGACCAAATGATTTTGGACAATACACTTAGAAATGGGTGGGGGGGAACAGAGAGAGGTGAAGTAAGACAAATTAAATATATTGTTCCCTTTCACCATCCTTCCAGTTTCATTTCTTAGGGAAAACAGTAAAGATGGGGTAAAATTACATAATTACTTTTCACTCAACCTTTCAGATTATTTCTATAGCCTTATAGTTTATGGCATTACTCTCTATTTATATAACTTGTATTTACAAAGCTAGTGTTCAAGAGGCAGTTTGGGGTTTTTTGTTTTGTTTTGTTTTGTTTCCTTAACAATAGTAGCAACAGTAACAATAGCTGAAATTGTTTCCTATGTTCCAGGCTTTGTGCTAAAGCTTTTATATACATTATTTTATTTGATCATCCCCTCAACCCTAGGAGATAGTTACAATTATAATCTCCACTTAAAAAAGATCCAAAAGTTGGACAGGTCAAGTGAAGGAACTTGAATTTGGAGAGGTTGAGGATTATCTCAGGGTCACACACCTATTAAGTGGCTGATTTTATGCTCAGAATGAAGCCTGGCAGATTCTGGTGTCCATGGATTCAATGACTCTCCCAGCCCACCTCCTTGAAAGGCTGACCTGACTGTTGGCCATGCTACATCAGGTAAGGCCTCGCAGTCCAAACATAGGAGTTACCCAGGGTAAAATGATTTGACAAAGAAGATGACACATTTCCCAACTGAATAATATTCTTTTAAAGTGTGTCTTAAGGGGCATCTGGGTGGCTTAGTAGATCATACCCTACTTGATTTCAGCTCAGGTCATGATCTCAGGGTCCTGAGATGGAGCTCCGTGTTGAACTACGTGCACAGCCAGGATTGTCTCTCACCCTCTCCCTGCCCCTCCCCCTGCTTGTGCTCTCTCTATCTCTCTTTAAAATAAGTAAATTAAAAAAAAATTTATAAGTGTGTTTTAAAATGAGATAGTCTGCCTAAAAGCAGATTATTAAAGAATACCTGTCATTAAAATTATATTTAATACCCATTTACTATTTATTTTCTTTAAGGTATTCCTGGTTTTCTTCACCAGGCCTAAAATTCAGTATTTTTTCCCAAGCCATTCTGAATTTGTTTTTGCTTCAAGTTAGGAACGCTCCCTGGGTATAGGTGTGGATCAGTGTTTTTAGCTGCTCTGCTCTATGCCGATGGCTCTGACTCCTTGAGCAAAGGCACTCTGTCCTGCCGAGGTTCTCTTATACAGGAGCTTAAATAGATAGAGCAGCGGAGAAGACTCAGCTGCAATTATGAGTTGTGCTTCTGGGTCTCTGTTAATTTTAATATAATGGCTGAATTTTCTCATTAATCTCTTTGCTACAGGTTCATCTCCTAAACACCGTCCAGAAACACAGGGCTATGTGGTTATAAATGGCGTTCTCAATTAGCTTCCAAGCTCTACTAGAGTTAATGGATATATCAGGTCACAGCATTTAAATAACACTTAAATAAATCCTCAAGGAGTTTTTTTTTTTTTTAAAGATTTTATTTATTTATTTGAGAGAGAGGCAGTGAGAGAGCATGAGCGAGGAGAAGGTCAGAGGGAAAAGCAGACTCCCTGTGGAGCTGGGAGACTGATGCGGGACTCGATCCGGGGTCTCCGGGATCATGACCTGAGCCGAAGGCAGTCGTCCAACCAACTGAGCCACCCAGGCGTCCCCCTCAAGGAGTTTTTATCACATTTGCTGTCTGCCATTGTCACCAAAATCATCAAGAATCATACTTTCTACAGAAGTATTTTCTAGACCATCCATTTGTTTGTTAAAAGGGAAGATGTTGGCCCTCGCTGTTTTAATGAGAAAAAACAATCACTTGAGTGAGGAGAAATTCTAGAATGTCGTCACAGAGTGGTCATTAGGGAAATAAAGTTACAATGTTTGAGTGTATGGGCTTTAGCCTTTTTTCTAGCCATGAAAGCCTACAGGTATTTCCCTTTTGTTTTGAACAGTTAGAAAACTGGACCAATTATGTGAATCCCTGGTTTCCAGACAGTGTAGAAGAGGAAGTATGGGACTGTGATCCCTGAGGGAGAGGAAACAAATGAAATGAGATCTTCACTTGTCCCAACTCACTGTCTGGAGTCCGTTTCCAGCCATTCAGGGGATAAGGGGAACAGAACAGAGCTCAGTGGTCTTGCTGAGTTCGGAGGATAAAGATGAGAGTTTGAGGAGATCGATCAAGAATTTCAGGACAGGGGTACCTGGGTGGCTCAGTGGGTTAAGCCTCTGCCTTTGGCTCAGGTCATTGTCTCAGGGTCCTGGGATCGAGCCCCTCATCGGGCTCTCTGCTCAGCAGGGAGCCTGCTTCCTCCTCTCTGTCTGCCTCTCTGCCTGCTTGTGATCTCTGTCTGTCAAATAAATAAATAAAATCTTGGAAAAAAAAAAGAATTTCAGGACAGAATTTAGGAGGTGAGTGTGCTTCATGAAGAGAGTATTCTAGACATCTGCAGAATTGCTCCTTCAGTCTTTGGCTATAAATTTGTCTGTGCATGCATAAAAGCAAGTACTTAAGACGGGAGAGAGAACTAGAAAAGAGGCCAAAAAATTCCTGGAACTTTAAATAGATGGGAATATTTCATAATCCTATCAGCCAGAATGGAGAGATCTCAAAACATGTGTACACGTGTGCACGCACAAGGTAGGCAGACAAAGGAGAGAGCCAATAGTGCAAAGGGATCTAACAGTCAGAACCAGAATATAATATGGCTAGAGAAGTCAACATGAACAATGCCATCAGTGTCCAGTGGGAATATGACCAAATAATTTATTCATAGATAATGGAGCAATCAATGATCTTCATCACATTTTTAAGTACCTATGTGTCCCTAAGATGTATTTTTGCATTTAAAGCACATTAGAAGTTTAGACATGGCAAAGGTAAAATATTTTTGAAATTTGCCTCTGGAAATTTTTTTTTTTTTTAGATTTTATTTATTTATTTGACAGACAGAGATCACAAGTAGGCAGAGAGGCAGGCAGAGAGAGAGGGGGAAGCAGGCTCCCTGCTGAGCAGAGAGCCTGACGCGGGGCTCGATCAGATCCCAGGACTCTGGGATCATGACCTGAGCCGAAGGCAGAGGCTTTAACCCCCTGAGCCACCCAGGCACCCCTGGAGATTTTTTTTTTAAGATTTTATTTACTTATTTGACAGAGAGCTCACAAGTAGGCAGAGCAGCAGGCAAATGGAGAGGGGGAAGCAAGCTCCCTGCTGAGCAGAGAGCCTGATGTGGGGCTCAATCCCGGGACCCTGGGATCCTGACCTGGCCTGATCCTGACCTTAGACTTAACCGACTAAGCCACCCAGGCACCCCTGGAAGTTTGTTTTGTTTTGTTTTTTTAATTTAGAATTTCAACTGTACATGATTCTAGTGGCTTTTCTATTTACCTGTCACTGTAAATTTTCTGCAGTGTTTCTAGTAAATATATGGAGCCTTCTCCTGTTATGCTTGGCTTAGTGGTATCAAAAAACAACTGTCTGGATGCATATTTCATCTGCAAGAATAGGGTATTTCATATGCCAGGATTTTCACTTGTTAAAAAGAATCCCAGTCTCCATAGGCAGGGTATTAATTTGCTGTTTTTTGATAAGCCTTCTAGAGCAGAATGCAATCCTCTTCCCAATAAATTACTAGAAATTTTTGTTAGTAGAAACACGCTAAGCACCTAAACAAGGCTAACATTTGCATGTGGCACATTTGGGGGGAAGCTTATGAAGGAGCAGCTTTAAGGAGAAGATGCCAAAGGACTCCCTCTTAGTAGCTTATATTAAGATATATAATATCTTCTATTAAGATATCTAATATTCTCTATAATTTTGCCTTTAATAGGGGAGATTTTCTTCACCCTAATTAATTTCTTCTATCCCTTTCTGGTTTGCAAAATTTGACACCCATCCATACGTATCAAACAAAATAATTTTTCTCTTATGTCCTTTGTAAAATGCAATATGTGGAATATGGCTGAAATAATAGAATGGAGTCCAATAAGTCACCTGTAAAAATCAGCACAAATTATTATCTCATATTCAGGTCAAAAACTTTGTTCATATGACACATGTTTACTATTCATTTTAGATATATTTTCAAAGTGTCCAGCTATCAGATGAGAAATCAAATACAAAAACTGTGTCATGGTTTATACTATATATTTTTCAATTTTTCATGTGGATAAGGTGAAGAGGAAGAGAGGTTGTCAACTTATTTAAGAAGCCAAATCTTCAATTCTCCGATTACTCAAAAGTCTTATTGTACATGGGTGTATATGTATTGTGTGTGTATATATTGGCAGGGAGGAAGTTATGTTTTGCCTTGCAAAAGAATCATTTAGGGAAAATCTGGCAGACATTGTAAATAGCTTTGACTTAAAATTTTTATCAGTTGAAAAACACCTGGGGCCACTAACTGTGCATTATGCGGAAACATCTAAAAATATGCCTGGCGGGATAATGTCACAGAGTGCCATGGTCCTCACTCTCGTCTTCCAGTGCCAAGCCACATCTATTCTGTGATCTTTGATTTCATTAGATGGCAGATGCTTCCTCATTTCATGCCACAGAAAGTGAAATTCCAGCTAAAATGAAAACTTTGTAAATGAAAGGTGGTAATTTGTATTGAGTCTAAGAAGATAATTTAAGTTCATATGTATATATAATTATATATTAACTGTTTTCATGCTGTTTAAGTAGAAATGATTTTATGTTAGTACTCTTAACATCGGCTTTTTGTCTTAAAAACATTTTTACTGGGATGTCTGGGTGAGTTAAGCATCTGTCTTTGGCTCAGGTCCTGAACCCAGAGCTCTGGGATTGAGTCCCACATAAGGTTTCCTGCTCAGCAGGGAATCTGCTTCTCCCTCTGCCTGGCACTCTCCCTGCCTGTGTTTGTTTTCAATCTCTCTCTGGCAAATAAATAAATATCTTTAAAATATATATATTTTTACTGAATCAAGATCTTGTTATATTGTAAATATGAGCCTTGGGTTCTAAGTCGTGCTTTAGAATCTATGACTGAGGAAAGTTACTTAAAGTTAATGGGACTTGGTTCCCTGATCTCTATGACTGTTAAGATCTCTTCTGATTTTAATATTTCACGATTCTGTGAGTTATATCATGTGCTAGTTTCATTCATTTAATTCTCCAATTCAGAAATTTATCATACATATATCTGCATCTAACTTTGATATCTATTAGGTGATCAACAAATATTTTTTAAAGTAATGGTGTGTTTTGCTGTTTCTGATGGGTTGTAAAATTACTGTAATTTCACAGCTTTTTATATTGGGCTGTTACATTTGTTTATTTTTGTTGAATGATATTATTGCTGCTTTAACATTTACTTCCTCTCTGCCACAGCTTTGTGCATGATGTAGATTTGGTTTTTATGTGTTCTCACTAAGATGTTTCAGAGAGGAATCTGCAGGAAAAGCTCTTTCACTATACCTAATCTTGGTCACTCTAAAAAGATAGAGGGTGGCTGAGTAGGTTAAGTGGCCAACTCTTGATTTTGGCTCAGGTCGTGATCCCCTGGTCCTGGGATCCAGCCCTAGAAGCCCCTCAACATGTGGATGTGTGGTTGGACTCCACACTCAGTGGGGAGTCTGCTTCAGGATTCTCTCTTTCTGCTCCTCCCCCTTCTTTTGTGCACGCTCTCTCACTCTCTCTCAAATAAATAAATCTTTTTAAAAAAATAAAAAGTAAAGAGATAGACACAAATATTTTCCTAATCATAAGATAATCCAGAAAGTACATTTTACTTTTATTTGGCTTGGCTTGACTAGTTAAAAAAAAAAAAAACACTCAAACTTTCTGATAATGGTCAGTTGCTCTATGGAAAGAAATGGTACCTCAAACTCTATCCATTGGAAAACTAGTTAGAGACAAATATTAGATACCCAGAGCTTGGGGATATGTATCCCTTCTCCTAAGGCTCTTAGATATATATACTGAATAGAAAAAAAAAAATTACAGAAAACAAACTGTTTCCTATTTAATAAAAGAATTTTAAGGTTACATTTGTTCCCTTAACTTTGATTTTTTTCCATCATGTTTTCAATGAATCTTTAAGTGAGGGCTAAACTATTTAACTCAGTCATCCGATAGACTTACTGAGATCATGTATCAGTTCTTTAAAAATGCCTAATTCTATAGAATCTATATTCAGCTTCGTTTATTTTCATTATTTAACACTAGCACCACCGTGGCTTAATAAGCCATTTGTAATGGAGAGGGAGTTAATTAGTTATGCTAGTAAGAAGCAAACTTGAAAGCATTTAGTACATTTTATATTATTATTTGTTCTGAGAGACTAACTCAAGATTTATAGGGTTCAGTTTTGAACCTCAGAATAAATAAAGGGAAGGAAAGGCAAAACTTCCCTGGTGTTGAGGAAAAACCCCTGCTTTCTAACTTCCTATGAATGGCAGTATTGTTCACCACAGTATGGGGAACCGGGACCTTGCCATTCCATACTTAGGCTTGTTTTTATTTTTAAGGAATGTCGGAAAATTGTGGAAATGAATGTTTTTTCTTTTTCTTCTTTCCTTAATACCTCATGGATCCTGACCTTTTCCTTTAAACGGTTTTAGTATGTGTTTCCTTTAAAATTGGTCACTGACCCAAAAATAAGTTTTTCTTTTTCCATGATCTTCTCTAAAGAATTCTGTTAATAGCACACTAAACTGGATTACAAACTTACTGAATAAGTGCTTTGAATCCTGGGCAACCTTGGAATAAAGGGCACAGAAAGAGTAATACTGCATAAAACGAAATGGAGCAAGCTGGTATAAAGGAAAGGAATGAAACTGTATGGTTGATGTGATCAACATCTTCTAGTAGGTTTATTAGCAATTTAATGGAATATGGTTATTCAAGCACAATAATAGCTTCAGTTGAAATGTCTGCTCTGCTCTTTTTCCCATACACTTTGGAATGAGTTGAATGTGACAGCTGAGCTTTCAACAAGCTTCATGAATTTTAAATCCTTTTGAGACATAAAATGGGTTCCATGGCATGCAGGCCGTGTGGACAAGGAGTTGGCAGCCTCACTGGGTGTTATGGGATATCAGGTGTATGCAACATACTGAGGACCCAGATTCACTGGGTGTATTCTGGGTCTGCTCTGCATCTCCACAAAGAACAGAGGACCTCTTTCTGTCTAAAATTTAATAATTATTTTGCAGTTGCACAGTTACTTTCCCAGCAATTGGTTCAAGACTTAAACTTCATATTATCGCAGAAGAAAATCTTTACTAATGTCTCAGAACAGATTATTTTTGGCAGCTAAATATTTCAGTTTTTTTTTTTTCTTTCTCCTATCTGATTCATGCATATTTAGAAAAGAAAACCAATGTGAATTTTGACATAGATTTGTATCCTCAAATTTTAACACTTACCCAGATCGGTCCTGAAGTACTACTTTAAATATTTAAATGTTTTATAAAGCTGTTCTCAAATTCTGTTTTTACCACTGTAAAAATCTGAATCTTTGCTTAGGGATAAAAGAATTGAAGTATTCTGACATTCAATACAAGGAGGCTTACTAATGGTATCTGGAACTACCTTACAACAAAGGACTCTTTTCAGAAGTAATTTTTCAAGAAATCCGTTGCAGGGGCGCCTGGGTGGCTCAGTGGGTTAAGCCTCTGCCTTCGGCTCGGGTCATGGTCTCAGGGTCCTGGGATCGAGCCCCGCGTCGGGCTCTCTGTTCAGCGGGGAGCCTGCTTCCTCCTCTCTCTCTGCCTGCCTCTTTGCCTGCCTGTGATCTCTGTCTGTCAAATAAATAAAATCTTAAAAAAAAAAAAAAAAGAAATCCATTGCAGATAATCTCAATTTAAGTATGAATTCGTTCTTAAATTACCTTACTTAACAGTGCTGTATATTTTATTTAAATATGGAATATTGGTATTTATAGTGTAATTTTATAATAGCATGAGCAGAAAAACATTTTCATAAATACAGGAAATTTTGAAAGTTTATGTGACAGATTATTAGTAGTGGTATCTGTAGATGGTATTGGGATTGCAATGTTTTTAATGGTTTTATTTTTACTGATCAGTACTTTCTAATTTTTCTGCATTGAATGTGTGGAACGGGATGTGCTACCTTTTTCATCTCAAGTCTAGGGAGAGTAGATTTTACAGAGACCTCTCAGAGAGTTGATAAATATTCCCAGTTGGAAATGCCCTGGGCACTGGTCTAGGAGATCTGAAGGGCAAGAAACTGGGTGACTAATGGCTTAGTTACAGAGCCAGATGAGTGCCACTTTGTTGGGGACAGACGCACTGCCAGAGTTTGTGGAAGTGTTTGCGTGGACTAGAAATGCAGGAGCAGAAGCTGGACTGGGGCTGTTTCAAGTCCAGTCCAAACGTATTGCCCGCAGAAGCAAGGGGATCCCCACAGTGAGAGCCTAAATGGAGTGAACCACAGGTGAACCAGGGGCTGGTAACTGAAGTGAAAAAGACTCCTAACAATGTGGCTACAATTTGTGTGTACCCAGAGTCACATCAGCATTTGAATGTTTAGAATAGTAGAAAGCATGCATTAGCCAGCCACATCCTCTATGCACAGATCTGTCTTGGGAGTGGTTACTGTAGTTGTAGATAGTAGATGGAGTTTTAAATGTTCAGGTATTTCTCAACTTTTCCATCAATGACACAACAAATATCTACTGACCAACCTTAGCTCTCTTCATTTGTGCACATTTCCTTTTAATCCTTGTTAACAGTCCTACTTTTTTAAAAAATTTTGCAGTCTAGTTTTTTAACAGCTAAATGTTATCCATACTCTTCTTATTCTTAGAGATACCTCTTGGTTTCTCCCTGGGTGTTTATAAGGATACACTTCCATTCATTGCACAAAAACTAAATAACATTAATCACTAAAGAATATGTTAAATTGTGCTCCTCTGAAGACCTGAGTTAATCTACTTTTAAAAGTTCCTGAGGCACTATCTCCAGAGAAACTGAAGCAAAGAAAATCTGGCTAACTATCTGTCAATAAGAAATACTTAGGGAGTATATTTGTGTAATACTAAAATGCATTTAGCTTTGTGTTTAGTGTAAACATTACTGTGTCCACTTGGTCTTTATTTCAAGATTTGAGTGTCAACTTATAGGATACTAAATTTAGTGAACTAAATTTACATTAAAAAATTTTACAAAGCATACCCACTGTTAAACAAACTGGTTTTTGCCAACAGAGTGTGTGCTCTGTTAGACTATAAGCTTTGTGCATTTTATAATAAGCACATTCCTGTTGTGAAATGGAATGCATCTGATCCATAATAAATCTGGTTGAGAGACAATGGAACTTAGCCAGCTCAGCCCTGGTTCAAGGAAAAAGACAATAAATAGGGGCAATGACATTTAAGAGAATCTAATTTCATCATGCACTGCCTCATAAGAAGAACATCTAGATGGCATTAAGGTACTTTGAGAATTACCCCCAAAGAAGCTACAAAGTGCATTCCATGTCATAGAAGGGACTAGTAGCTATTCTTCAGATAAATGTTTTAGTTAAAAGTTAATACTTAGTGATAAATTGGAAACAGAAGTAAACTTTTAAAAAGAGAGAGAAAAAACTGTAAGGACAAGAGTGTTACCATATTTTTCTGAAACAATTTGGGAAAGGCAAAACTCACCAGCTAGACAATAATTAGTTTTCCTTGGTAAAACGTTGACTGGAATGTTTCTATTAGGAAAATATTATCAAACTATTCCAGTCTAAGTCCAGCTGAGAATACTCAGATTCGATAACAGAGAAGAGAAATTACTCACTATTTTTGTTACCACTGTGTTAGAACTTGGACAGCTGTCAAAAACAAGAACCATTTCTTGAAACTAGCCATTTCATACAACTAAGCCTGTACTTATTATTTATAAGCATACAAATATTCAGCTGGTGGTTTTCCACTAACATATTTTAAATAAGCTCTAGGAGAAGCAAATGTTTGAACATATGACAAAGGGTGAATATTTACAAAATCACTTGCCATGCTGTAGCCTGGAATCAGAAGCCAACTTCTCAGAATGAATTATTATGTCCTCAACTAACCATGACTACAGCCCGTCACAACCATCTCTAATGGAGGCTGCAATCACAACACATAAAAAAATCTAGGACTAGGAAGGAAAAAAGAAAAGCCGCATTCTCCCCAAAAATAATCCCAGCATTCCAAAAACCATCCTAAATATTGTGTTCAAACACTGGGTAATGTGGTACAGTTAAAAAAAGTACCAACTTATACCAGTTGTGAAGAAAGTTAGTTTCAATTGGTAAAAATTAGTAAGTATAATATTTTTAAAAGATAAGCAGCCTTACTCATTTTTAGCACATACAACAGTCATTTTGGACAGTCATTTGGATGTACTAATGAAGGGTTTCTAAATTGGGATCTTTAGCAAACCTACTTGAACAAATGAGTAAGAATGTTTTAATTAGCCCAGCAAGCATCCATTTAGTCCTATGGTGCTTTGGTACAATTATTTTGGACTAAATGATCTAAAATGTGTTTGAAAGTTGTTCTTCCTATAGCCTTGCTAACTCTATTTGCTTAATGAACTTCACCCTCTCTCCTGTTCAAAGAGATCACAATTTCAAAATGTATGGTTTCTGAACAAATGAAATCTTATACTACTGCTATGTTTTATAGCTTCCACAAAACTGAATCTAACAAAAAAAAATGCACAGGCATTTGACAGTAGCTTCAAGTAGCACTTGAAGCCTTAACATACTTATCACATCCAGAAAGTTCATTACAATCCATTTATTTTTTTTCCAGACCTTTTATCCTGGTGGTATCTGTGCAATCAAAATGTATGTGCATTAAGTAGCCTTTTCCTGCCAAAGGAGGATTATTCCTTCCATTGTTGCAACCAGCCACCATACTGTGCAACAGGAATGGCTCAAAAAATATCTCCAGGAGTCATTTCTTAGGAATACAGTTGTTAAGAGGAATTGTCAGGGTCAGATTTCTCACATCACTTCCTGCAGAACGCAGTTTGGGATAGTTCTAATTTCCCTTGGTTTTATGTCTTACTTCCAGTTCTGACTACACCCCCACAAGGCTAGGTTAATATATTCAAATGTGGTGATCTCTCCATATGGAGAATATCTAGAAGGCATTTCCAGCTCAGCTTGGTTAAAACAGAACTCTTGAATTTTCTCCCTAGACTTGTTCCTTTCCTCTGCCTTTCCTGTATCAGGAATTAGTGCTGTCATCCACCCAAATGCTCCAGTCAAAAATCTAAGTCATTCTTGATTCTTTTCTTTCCTTCACTCCCACATTTAATCTACCAACAAGTCCTGCCAACTCTCCTTCAAAACACATCCCAAGATCTGTGAGTTTTTTGTGTTTTGTTGTTGTTGTTGTTGTTGTTGTTGTTTTGGTCTCCACTCTCATCACCTTTGTCCATCCCACCACTATCTTTTGCTCAGACTCCTGTAAATGCCTCTTCGCTGAATTCTCTCCTTCCATTCTTGCCTTCCAGTCCATTTTCCACAAAGCAGCTAGCCAGAATTATCTTTGTAAATTAGATTATGTCACTCTCTCCTGTAAATTTCCAGTGGTTTCAGATAACATTTAAAATTAGAACCCTTAATGCTAGTTTACTAGGTTTGTTATGGCCTGTCCTCTCCCTACATCCCCAGCTTTATTTTGTACCTTGCTATATTCATTTTCTAGAGCTGCCATAGCAAAGTACCACACATTGGGAGGCTTAAACAATAGAAATTTATTTTCTTAAAATTTTGGAGCCTAGATATCTGAGATCAAGGTGTTACCTGGGTTTTTTTTCCTGAAACCCCCCTCTGGTTTGCAGATGGCCACCCTCTCCTTATGTTTATACGCGGTCTTCCCTTAGTACCTGTCTCTGTCCTAATCTCTTTTCATAAGGATGCCAGTCATTTGGATTAGGAACCACATTAATGGCCTCATTTTAATTTAATTACTTCTTTAAAGGCCTTATCTCCAAATTCAATCACATTCCAAAGTCCCGGGGATTGGGACTACAACATACGAATTTTGGGAGGAGACAGTTCATCCCATAACACTCGCCCTGTTTGTTTAGCCCCATACTGGCTGTCTTTCTGTTCCTTGAACAAATTAAGCTTGTTCCCACCTTAAGATGTTTGCACTGGCTCTTGTTGGAACATTCTCCCTGATGGCAACATGGTCTTTCAGTCGACTCATGCATATGTCACATGTTCCGAAAGGCTATTCCTGACCTCCCAGTTGAGCCCTCTCATTTTCTAGGCACACCTCAGAGATATGGCATGTTCAGTTCCACATCGCAACAATGAAGTGAGCCAACTGAATTTTTTGGTTTCCCAGCACATATAAAAGTTATGCTTCCACTGTGCTGTAGTCTGTTAGGTGCACAATAGCATTAAGTCTAAGAAACAATATGCACACTTTAATTGAAAACTACATTATTGCCAAGAAAATAATGCTAACCATCACCTGAGCTTTCAGTGAGTCCTTTTGCTGGGGGAGGGTCTTGCCTCAGTGTTGATGGCTGCTATCTGATGAGGGTGGTGGTTGCTGAAGGCTGGGGTGGCTCTGGTAATTTCTTAAAATAAGACAACAATAAAGTTTTCCACATCAATGACTGTTCCTTTCACCAACAATTTCTCTGTAGCATGTCATACTGTTTGATAGCATTTTAACCAACAGAACTTCATTCACGATTGGAACCAATCCTCTCAAACCGTGTCACTGCTTTATCAACTAAGTTTACATAAAATCGTTTATCCTTTGTTGTCGTTTCGCCTTCAGAGCGCTACACCGGAAGTAGATTCCATCTCAAGAAACCACTTTCTTTGCTCTCTCATAAGAAGCAGTTCCTCATCCATACAAATTTAATCATGATACTTCAGCCATTCAGTCACATCTTTAGGCTTCACTTCTAATTCTAGTTCACTTGTTGTTTGCACCACATCTGTGGTTATTTCCTTTACTGAAGTCTTGAGCCCCTCAAAGTCGATCTATGAGAGTAGAACCAACATCTTCTAAATTCCTGTTTATGTTAATATTTTGAGCTTTCTCCAGAATTACAAATGTTCTTAATGGTATTTAAAATAGTGAATCCTTTCCAAAATGTTCTCAATATACTTTGCCCAGATCCATCGGAAGCATCACTATCTTTGGCACATATAACCTTACAGTATGTATTTCTTGAATAATAAGACCTGAAAGTCAAAGTTACATGTAGATTCATGGGCTACAGAGTGGATGTTGTATTAGCAGGCATGAAAACAATATTAATCTCATTGCCCATTTTCTCCTTAGGAGCTCTTGGGTGACTTGGTGCATTGTCAATAACAATAATTTTTTTAAAGGAATCTTTTTCTGAGCTGTAGGTCTCAAAAATGGGCTTAAAATATTCAGTAAACCTTGTTTTAAACAGATGTGCCATCATTCAGGCTTTATTGTTCCATTAATAAAGTATTGATAGATTTATCATAATTCTTAAGAACCCTGGGATTTTCAGTATGGTGCATAAGCAATGGCTTTGACTTAAAATGAGGATTTGGTGGTGGGGGGGTGTGTGTGCTGCATTTGCCCTTAACTTAACAACAGAGTCAGGCTGCCCTTTGAAGTTTGAAGCCAGGCATTGACTACTCTGCTCTAGCTAAGAAAGTCCTAGATGGCATCTTCTTCCAGTAGAAGACCGTTGTATTTACACTGATTTTCTGTTGTTGAGTGTAGCCAGCTTCATGAGTTCTTGTAGCTGGATCTTCTGGATCACCTGCTGCAGCTTCTCCATCAGCACTTGCTGCTTCACCTTGCACTGCTATGTTTTGGAGAAGGCTTCTTTCTTTAAACCTCATGAACTCACTTCTGTTGCTTCAAAATTTTCTTCTGTAGCTTCCTCCCCCATCTAACTCTTCATAGAATTAAAGAGAATTAGGGCCTTGCTCTGAATTAGGCTTTGGCTTAAGGGAATGTGGTGGCTGGTTTTGTCTTCTTTCCAGACCACTAAAACTTTCTCCATATCAGCAATAAAGCTGATCTGCTTTCCTTCCATTTGTGTGTTCACTGGAGTAACACTTTTAATTTCCTTCAAGAACTTTTTCTTTGCATTCACAGCTTGGCTATTTGGTTGATACAAGAAGCCTAGCTTTCTGCCTAACTTGGCTTTTGACATCCTTCTTCACTAAGTTTAATCTTTTCTAGTTTTTGCTTTAAAGTGAGACTCTGCCTTTCACTTAAACACTTAGAGGCCCTCGTAGGGTTATCATTTGGTCTAATTGCAGTATTGTTGTGTCTCAGGAAACAGGGAGGCCTTAGGAGAGGGGGAAAGATGGGGAAACAGCTCCATGGAACAGTCAGAATACATACAATATTTATCAATTAAGTGCGCCAACTTAAATGTTGTGGCTCGTGGCTCCCCAAAACAGCTACAGTGGTGACATCAAAGACCACTAATCACAGATCACCACCCCTCAAAATGAAAAAGTTTGAGGTATTGTAGGAATTACAAAAACGTGACATTGAGACACAAAATGAACACATGCTATTGGTTAAGTGGCAGTAATAGTCTTGCTCAATGCAGAGTTGACACAAGCCTTTAATTTATAAAAGAGTAGATGCAAAGTGCAGTGAAATACCGTAAAATGAGGTATGCCTGTATGTCACATGCCCTGAATTAACGCTCTGTATGGTACCTACTACTCCTAATATTTTTCTATTTATTATGTATTGTCTATCTCTCCATTACCCTGCAAAAATAGACACAAAGATCTTTTCTCTTGACTGATGTATTTCTAGGGCCCACAATAGTGCCAGGTGTGTTAAGAATGTTGAATACATATTTATTGAGTGACTGGATAAATGAATGGAATCATTAAAGATGGTAAAGAGAAGACTAGCAATTAAGTGATTATTATAACAAATAGACCAAGGACAGTTTTCTCCCTTGAAGGTCTTTAGAAATAAAGATTAATCTGCTTATCATTGAAGTATTCTAAGAGCTGTCTAGAAGTGGTCACCCCACCTTGCAGCTATGCCTTGTCGAGATAAAGTGGCTATTTTTAAGTGAGGCATAAGTTTATTATAACATTTGTAGAAATTATGTGTAACATGCAGAATTTTTCATTTATTCATTCAGTAAGCATAAGGAGAGTCTGTTGTGGCCAGATCTTTTGTTAGTAGAATGCCCTGGGAAACATGGGAGTGCACAGAAGGCATATCTATCCCAGCCCAAGTGGGTAGTTGGGGTGGGCCCAGGGCTCTCTTGGAAGGCTTTTAAGGCAGCTAAATGCCTACAAAGTATTAATTGTGTACTGGACATACAAAATATTTGTCATACTTTACACCTGTTTACCTTTATAAATGGCAGCATACGGCTTCTCTGAATTGATTGAACATTATGGGCACTTCAAGTTCTATGTCTGGTGTTTATTTTGGATGGTGTGTACCCCAAATTTTTATGCTTCTCAACTTTTGGGAAAATAACGTTAAAGTTTTAGAACCTTGTCATTTCCCTAGTTTTAACATACTAAATTTTGCAAGCCTTTTAGCAGCTGACAGTTATTTTTATTTGGTATTTGGTGACAAATCCCATTTCTGTTTGTTTTCGGCAGGCAGAATGTCAGTGGCTCTTAGACACTCAGTACATGTATTGTGTCATTATTGTCAACAAGGAAATGGGCCACTTGAATTAGTACATTATATGTCAGAAGAGTGACAAGACCAGCAGAGCTCCTGCCTTGTTTTTCATTTAAAAAGCTAAATGTTACTTTCAGTCGTCTTCTGGGAAACTGTCTTGTTGTGACATAGGGAGGGGCCTCTCGGTTTTTGTCTGTGTTTTGTTTGTTTGTTTATTTTGTGTTTTGGTTTGTTGTTCTTGGTTTAGTTGTTTTGTATTTTAGTGTAGTTGACACACAATGTTGCATTGGTTTCATGTATACATAATGATTTGACAAGTTTATACATTATATTGTATTCACCACTAGTATAGCTACCATCTGTCCCATTACATCACTGTTACAGTGTTACAATGTTGACTATATCCCTTATGCTTTGCTTTTTATTCCCATGATTTACTCGTTCCATAACTGGAAGCCTGTATTTCCCTCTTCCTTTCACCCATTTTTCTCGATTCCCCACCCCTTCTGCTCTGAGAGCCATCAGCTTTGTTCTCTGTATTTGTAGTTCTGATTTTGCTTTTTTTCAGTTCATATTTTTAGATTGCATTTATGAGTGGAATCATAGGTATTTGTCTTTTTTAGTCTGACTTATTTCATTTAGCATAATTCTCTCTGTGTCCATCCATGTTGACTCATATGGCACAATCTCATCCTTTTTTATGGCGTGTAATATTTTAGTGTGGGGGGGTTGTGTACCACATTTTCCTTATCCATTCGTCTATTGATGGACACTTAGGCTTCTTCCATGTCTTGGCTATTGTTAATAACCCTTCAGTAAACGTAGGGGTGCATATAGCTTTTTGAGTTAGAGTTTCAGTTTTCTCTGGGCAAATACTCAATGGTGTAATTATTGGATCATATAATATTTCTATTTTAAAATTTTTGAGGAACCTCTATCCTATTTTCCACAGTGGCTATACCAGTTTACATTCCCACCAACAGTGCGTAAGTTTCCTTTTTCTCCACATCCTCACCAACACTTGTTATTTCTTGTCTTCTTGATTTTAGCTGTTCTGACAGGTGTGAGGAGATATATCGTTATGGCTTTGACTTGGATTTCCCTGATGATGAGTGATGTTGAGCATCTTTTCATGCATCTTTTAGCCATCTGTATGTCATCTTTGGAAAAATGTCTATTCAGGTCCTCTGCCCATTTTTTGTTTATTTTTTAAAATTAAGCTTTTACTTAAATTCCAGTTAGTTAACCTACAGTATAATATTAGTTTCAAGTGTACTACATAGTGATTCAACACCTTAACAACACACCTGGCACTATTGTAGGCTCTAGAAATAACATCACCCAGTGCCCCTCACAAGTACACTCTTTAATCCCCATCACCTGTGTAACCCGCCTTCCCTTTGGTATCCATGTTTGTTCTCTATAGTTAAGGGTCTGTTACTTGGTTTGCCCTCCCTTTCCCCTTTGTTCATTTGTTTTGTTTCTTAAATTCCACATATGGTATTTGTTTTTCTCTGACTTATTTTGCTTATCATTATATTCTCTAGCTCCATCATGTCATTGCAAATGGCAAGATTTCATTCATTTTTATGGCTGAGTAATATCCTATTTAATAGAATAGAGTAGCATAGCATTGAATAGAATAAAATAACAGTAGGATAAAGAAAATGTGGTGTGTATATATATATATATATTTTTTTTTTTTTCCTATTAATTCATCAGTCAGTGGATGCTTGGGCTGTTCCCATAATTTGACTGTTGCAGATAATGCTGTATGGATCCCTTTGAATTAGTATTTTTGCATTCTTTGGATAAATACCTAGTAGTGTAATTGCTGGATCATAGAGTAGTTCTATTTTTAACTTTTTGAGGCCCCTCCATACTGTTTTCCAGAGTGGCTGCACCAGTTTATTCTGCCCATTTTTTAATAGAATCATTTGGTTGTTCTGGTGTTAAGTTGTATAAGTTACTTATATATTTTGGATATTAACCCCTTATGAGATATATCATTTGAAGATATCTTCTCCCATTCAGTAGGTTGTCTTTTTGTTTAATTGATGGTTTCCTTTGATGTGCAAAAGCTTTTTATTTTGGTGTAGTCCCGATAGTTTATTTTTGCTTTTGTTTCCCTTGCTTAGGAGACATATCTAGAAAAATGTTGCTATGGCTGATGTGAAAGAATTACTTTTACTGGCTATGTTCTCTTCAAGGATTTTTATGGTTTCAGATCTCATGTTTATGTCTTTAATACATTTTGAGTTTATTCTTGTGTTCGGTTTTAGAAAGTAGTCCAGGTTCATTAGTTTACAAACAGCTTCCAGTTTCCTGGAAGCGGCCTTTGAATATCTAGAAATTTTTAGATAATGAGAGGGATCTTTCCCAGTTTTCTTCAGAGCTGTTTTTATCTCTCCTGGGTATTGGGCCCCATTAGTTTTCCTTCCTCCAAATCTTTCTATTCACATGTCCTCCAGATCTGAGTACTAGTTCAGGGATGAGAATGTTAGACATTAACTTCCAACTCTGACATACAGAGCTGTAACAACTGTGCTTTATCTACAAAATTGAGGCAGTATAATACTTCCTTTTGGCTTTATAAATTGTTATTTTGCTGTTTTCTATAGACAGTATGGTCTTAGTGTCACCAGTGGCCTTTGATCAACATTCTTAACAGCCCTGATACTAAGTATTATCAGTTAAAATAACAACAAAAGTGTGTCATTTGTTGAATGGCAAGTCATGGTACATTTCTAGAGAAAGAAAAACACTCCATGTAATAGTTGTTTCTACATCAGAACATAATGAGTTTTAGTGATGCGGTGTGCTGTTATGGACTCTTCGGATACTGCTTGTCAGTTTCGTTATATAAGTAAATGAGTTGCTTTTAGCTGCAGCTAACAAACTCAATTCAAACTGGTTAAGGATCGTATGCCAAGAAATTCAGAATGCCAGAATTGATTGATTCATCAGTTCAGCAATGTCACCAAGGACCCAGTTCTTTCCATCTTTCTGCCCTGTCACCTTTAATGACAGGTGGGTTCTTAGACCAGCACCAGCGCCAGCTTCCATACCCAGGCAAGGCAATGTGCAAAAGAAAAGGTGGAATTACATTTCTTCCTATACCTCCAGGAGCCTCTCAATGGACTTCCCCTTGGTGGCTAAAATTAGGTTATTTGTGCCAATGCCTGGCAAGAAGGATGGAACCGCCATGACTGATTCAGAGTAGGAGGTACCTGAAGCAGTATGGTATTGTTAAATAAGGCAACCCATGTAAAATCACTTAGCACAGTGCTGAGCACGTAGAAGGAGCTTAATAAATTTTACATACTGTAATGATGGTAAGTTAAGTCTGTGGCATTAATATTGTAAGAGAGGGCCAGAGTTATGAGTAGTTAAAAGGTAGATTCCTCAGCCCTTGGGAATACTGATTCTACGTTGAGGAGATGGAGGGAGATGACAAGCCCCACTTGCATGGAATAGGTGCACCTGGAAAGCCCATCTACAGCGCAGGGCTGTGGGATGAAGGGTTAGATCTTTAGAGAGAGCACAGAAAATGTCCCTACTCATAGGAAGAGATTGGGAAAAGCTACTGGAACACGGCTCCCAGGAAAATGATCCAAAGTAGCAACTAGGTATATGGTCTAAAATGGAACAAAACATAAAGAATCACTTAATGGTCAGTCTCAGGAGGATTGGCCTGGAGTTAATTAGATCCTCCTTTTCCAGACGGTGACTGATCTTGGGAACTGGGGAGGGATAAATCCAAAGCTGAAGTCTCCTCTACTACATGTGGATATGAGAAAGTATGCAGAGGTTAACAGCTAAGCAGGGCATTACAGCTGTTTTCTCATAAGAAAATTATGGATGCTCTACATGGTGTAATTATTATCACTGTTAGCAAGTAATTAGCACCACGAAAAAACAAAAAGAAAACCCACAAAGTATCTTAAGTTTGTGTTAAGTTGACACACACCTTGTTTTCTAGATAAAGTTTTCCCCACTACAACAGAATCCTTCTGTTGGTTTCTGAGGGGTTTTATTCTACTTAGATTTATTTTTTTTAAGATTTTATTTATTTCTATGAGAGAGAGAGTGAAAGAGAGCGAGAGAGCACACAAGCTGAGGCAGAGGGAGAGGGAGAAGCAGACTCCCCTGCTGAGCAGGGAGCCTTATGCGGGGCTCGATCCCAAGACCCTGGGATCATGACCCAAGCTGAGGGCAGACACTTAACCGACTGAGCCACCCAAGCACCCCCTTACTCGGATTTTTAAATCTACTTTTGAGTTTGCCATCTCTTCTCCCCACCTGTATACTCAGCTTCTTGCTTCTGACTGAAATTTTGTTAAACATCAGAATCCTTTATGAATGAATAACCATCTGGGATGTTTTCAGTAAACTCTCTTGGAGGGAAATAGAATTACAGTTAGAGTCGCAGTTATGAATGCCAAAAACCATTTTGAGACTACAACTCTTTGAAATATAGAGCTGGAAATGACTTCATTTTTAAGCTCTACCCCCTCATTTAACAAATATGGAAACCAAAATGCTAAATGGCCTGGTTAATTTTTAGAACTTGTCACTAGAGCTAAGCCAATACATTTAGAAATCCATATCACTAGAGATAAACTAATAAGTTTAGAAATCTGAGAAATCAATAGGGAAAATGCAATGGATATTTAATTATGTGTGGGAAATGATTCAGAAATCTCATTCTTGCAACAGTTATTAAAGCTCAATAAAAGAAAAATGAATGAGGTAGTTATAAAACTTTCATACGTGTTCGCCATCATGAATATCATGATTTCCCAGAATAATCACAAGATTAATGATATTTACTTGACTCTGTCTGATAACTTTTGAAGATTTTAATGTAATAAAAAATTTCCAGTTCTATTGACCATTTTCCTAGCACAGTAAGCCCTTAATTGATTTTTCATATATTATGGGAAGCTGTTTATGATCGGAGAATCATCCAGAAACCCGTTTTATTTCTAAGGAAGATTTCCAGATGACCTGCTAGCAGGAATAGATAACCATTATTAACATCTTTATTTCTCAGTTTAAATGTTACTTCCTCAAAGTGACCTTCCTTGACTCCTTGAATTATGTACCCTTAGTTCTCAAAGAACACTGTTGTTTTTCTGCATAGCCCTTATCATAATGTATAATGTATAATATATAACTATATGTTGATTTTGGTGAATCTTTAGGGTAACATCTGTTACCCTAAAGGCACTATATAGCAGGGGTCATGTTTATTTTTTGGTGACCACTGATCACTGTCTATCATGGTATCTAGCTCAGAACAAGCACTTCATATTTACTGAAGAAATGAAACTAAGAATAAGATTGAGGTGGCTCAAGGCACATTTTTACTTAGTATTACTACTTACGTATATACTTTTATGATTTTCACTTCTATGAGCAGTGTATTAGATTTGTAACTTTAAAAAACAGTATTGCAACTTGTATTCCATATTTAAAATATAACTGTACCACATTTCAGTAAATAATGGATTAAGGATGTTGGGGATCTGAGGCTCATTTATAACATTGTTTTCTTTGGAATTTCTTAGGAACACTCAAGAAAGTTGCACCATATTCTGGACAAACACTTGGAAATAAGCAGCTCAACATTTTGCTTCTGACCAAGGACCATTATAAATAAATTTTTAAATAAAAATTTTAAATTTAAAATAAATTTTAAATAAAAATAAATTTTTAAATAAAAATATATTTAAAATATATTTAAATTTGGGGCTTTCTGTATTAGTTTTCTATTGATGTGTAAATGCTTACCATAAACGTAGCACTTAAAAGAATACCTACTTATTAACTCAGATTTCACAGATTGGAAGTCTGAGCATGGCATGCCTGGTTGTTGTTGGGGCTTTGGTCTCATCTGAAGTTCAGATCTTCTTCCAAGCCCATTCAGGTTGTAGGCTAAATTCAGTTCCTGTGGTTGTAGGATCAAGGGTCCTTGTTTTATTTGCTGGCTGTTGACTAGGAGTTGCTCTTAGTTCCTAGAGGCTGCTCTGTAGGAATCCCTCTGTAGGCAGTTCTCAACACGGCTGTTTGCTTTTTTCCGACTAATAGGACAACATCTCTCTGACTTCTTTGTCTTTGACCTGTAAACTCCCTTTTAAGGGCTCACTTATTTGGTCAGGCCCACCTAAGATAATCTTCCTTTTGATTAATCCAGGTCAACTGATTGGAGACTTAATTGCATCTGCAAAATATCTTTACCTGTAACATAAAACATGCCTAATCACAGGAGTGATATCTCATCATATTTATATGTTCTTTCAACACCCAAAGGGAGAGATTTGTGCATGGCATATGCGTCACGTGGTGGCAGTCTTGGGCATCTTAGAGTTCTTCCTCCATACTTCCCAATGTGGTAGATTCTCAGAATCTTTCCCAGTTGATTGAATTGGTTTGGAAAGGGTATGGTGACATGGTTTGGTGTTTATCTTCATGCCTGTGTGCTTTGGTAATCTTACTGTAATTAAGATACATTTGTTGACTGTCTAAAGATTCCTCTGCAAATAACTCTTCCTCATAATCTGATCTAGAAATTAGGAGGATGAAGTAGTGGCTCCCAAAATTCATTAGTTTGTATTTGCTTAGGAAAACAAAATTTAGGATCTTTAGAAATCAGACGTAAGTTCACATTACCAGTTTGTGGCCTCCCCCCACCCCACCAACTCCCATTCCTCCAGAATGTCTGAGTACACATTTTTGTTCAAATAAATAAAGTGAACATAATCTGTTTTTAAGGGTATTATAGATGCTCACAATCTTTTCTAATATTTATTTTCATTTGACTACATAATAGATATATAAATGATGTTGTTAGTGACAAGATGTATAGGAAAGAACCCAAACTTCAGAGTAAAGTTCTCTGAGTTCAGATCTCAGCTCTGCTGCTAGAAGATCTTGGACGAGTCACCTATTGTGTCTCTGCTTCCTCATCTCTAAATCAGAAGTAATGCTTGTACTTGTTTCATTAGATTATGAGGGTTCGATTAGTTAAATATGACTTCTTTTTTTTTTGGAGTTAAATATGACTTCTTAAGAGAGTGTCTGGCACATAGGAAGACTACATAAATGTTTGCTGTTATCATTGCTAATTAAATTCCTCCTAAGAGTTTTGTCCTTCTAACAGCAAAGGATTCCAATATATTTGTATTTAGGAATTTTTAAAACCGAGTCACTTAGTATGTCAAGCCTCCCCTTGATCTTTTTTTTTTTTTTTTTTTTGGTCTGGTTAGTTTTAGTAATTTAATTAGCACATGTGGAAAAGTTAAGGAGTAAACCACAGAACAAACCTCAGGCATCCCAAAGTTTTGGGATGGGGGGGGGGGTGTAATTCATGTGTAAGCTGTCATTGGTGAGCATTCTCAATGTGGTCATACATTCTGTTCCTATTACTTAGCATTTTAATTATACTGTACCTTAGCATCCTAAGGCCCTAGTATACAGAAATGTCACTCATCTCTGAAATGAAGAGATCATGGAATCTGGAGTCACCTGGAATAGGATCTTGTAATACCAAATGAACTTAAATATACAGAACTGGAAAACAGAAGGCATGAGCTGCAGTTCTGATGTGGGCTTTGCTTTGTGATGAGACTTCAGGAAAAACATAATCACAAAAAACAAAACAAAACATAATCACACTGTGCAGTGAATTTGAACATAAGAATGAGCATGGACTCAGGAGGCTTGACTTAGCAAATCAGTCAGCCTCCTTTAGCCTAGTTTACTCATATGTAAAATGGGTATACTAATGTCTATCCTTACTACCATCACCAACAAGTATTTCATTATCACCAGTATCCATAAGGTATATCGACCCCCACTGGCTTGTTATCTTCCCAGGAACAGAGATTGCTTTTGTGTTTTTCTAAATATTTGTAGCTTGATTTTCTTTTTTACATTAAAGTTTATTTGTTTATTTTTATTTTATTTTATTTTTCAGTGTTCCCAGATTCGTTGTAAAAAAAGCGTTGGCATCTACTAAATGTTCGTTGAACTGAATTGTTGATTACATGAGAAAAGATATATAAAAGCATAATAAAGACATTAAGTCTCCACCAGATAATGCTCCCTCAGCATTATCTACATGTCACACTTAACATTTAAAGGCAAAACAAAATCAGCAACAAATTGAGAAAATGAAACTATTTACTACCAACAAAACCATGCTGCTGCTATTCAGCTTTTAAGAGCTAGATAGAGTATGATTAAGATGACAGTATAATTTTAAAGCTCTTAGAATATGATGAGTAATAAAGGGACTTGGAACATAGAAATGGGCATTGAAAATCTAGTGGTAATAGTGTTGATAACATAGCTCCCAACACATGGCAGGTCTGTGAGGGACAGAGACATATCGGCCACAGACAAGCCAATGCCAAGGTCCTCATTTGTAGTCATAACATCTGGAACCCCATCGAGCAGAAGCGGCTAAAGGAAAGCAGAAGCGGCTAAAGGAAAGCAGTTTGGCAAACAAGTTTGTGCAGACTCTTGGTGGAATCACAGCACAAAACTCTTCATCAGCACTAGTGAGCACATTCACGACATCCAAAGTGAAGATGTGGAACATTCGAAGTGGACATAATTGAAAATAGGTAGCAAAGACAACTTTGGACAGGGCCAACTGGAAAATGCCACCATCTAAGTGATGGTGAAGAATATTGAACTAATGACAGTGCTCTTGCAAGCTATTGTGAATATAACCTCCCAATAAAAAGGTGTAAGGTTTTATATTTGTTTTAGAATTTTGTATCTGGGGGAAATTTTGCAAGAAGCAAAGAAGAGTTGGGGTCAAATGGTTTATTTTTGTCTTTTTTTTTTTTTTTTTTTGAAAGGTAGCCAGAATCCAAACCAAGCACTAATTTAGGGCAAAACAATAACATCAGCAACCACTGGTTTTGAGTGTAATGTGGCAGGTACTATGTGTTAGCTTATTTCTTACATAAACCCTGTTAGAAAACACTATCCCATTTGCAGCTTAAGAAACTGAGGCTCAGAAAGTATAACTCGTCCCAAGTAACATACCTAATCCCCAATTCTTTCCATTTACCATGAGAACACAAAAGGAGTGAAATGAGAAGACAGGGTGATGGTGTAAAGATGAAGGACATATGAGGGAACAGAAATGAGGGCCGTGAAAGAAAATGAGAAGAGAATAGAATAGAAAATGTAGGAAAAGGGACCAGGAATTGACATTTTTTAGATTCTTTTAGAATGGTCCTATCTTCAGGAACCAAATCATTCTGTATCATCTTGGCTGATGCTCCTTTGAGTCCTGTGGGACATCTTACCAGACAGACCCACTTCCCACCTTATGTAGTACATCCAGGGGGCTGTTTTAAAGCAGAGATTATACAAGAAATCTGCCACATAGCCTGACAGATTCCAGGAGCTAGAAGGAAATCAAACTGTCATGATTTGAATTTCAGTGTCTTCAGGGTATGTGCCCTAACTTTACATTGGTTTTGCAGAAAGACTGTAATTTGAATTCACTGGAAAGCAGATGGGATCTGTCATACGGGTAAAACATAAGAAATGTGTCCAAATGTAAGAAGAAGTAACAGGTTTCTTTTGTCAGTCGGTTTCATAGTACAAGTATTTATCATTGGGTCCACATAAGCCGATATGCATCAAAATGATAGAAGTCCTATCTAGTATTTATTGAGCAATAACAGTGTGCTAAGTGCTTTGCGTGTATTTCAACGTCAGGAGGAGCTGAGGAAGTTGATACTATTATAACTAACCTCCCGTTTTAAAAATGAGAAAACGGAGGCCCAGAAAGTTAAACAAGCTGTCTCTGGCTAATAAGTAGCTGAGCAGGATTTGAATCCCAGGTCCTAGGGGATAGCACTACACTATGCAGACATTCCCAGGGCATTCTGTGTAATCCCAAGAGCTCCACAGTTTTTGACAATAGTACTCCAGGGATAAAAAAGAAAGAAGGAAGAAAAAAAGGAGGTGGGGAGGGAAGGAAGAAGAAAAGGAAACAATAATGACCTCAATACTAGTACCAGCTCTTGAGAAAGACGTGCCAGTTGGATGGTCGGAAGCCACAGAGGTGGTCTGAACCCACTGTGGTCAGGGAAGGAAACTTTAGCAAAGTTTGGGAGGCGCAAAGAGGGGGCAAAAAGAAATGGGAGTACAGAGTAAAAGAATGAAACAAAGTACATGCAGAGTGAAGAGAGGAGAAGGAAAGGCCTGGCCAATCTTTAGAGTATGAAAATAATATTGGTAGGTTTTAAATTAATTAAGGCTGTGTCTCTAATTTACCCTTTTATTTCTCATTTCATGGAGGTAAAGTGAACTATTCAACTCAACCTTTAAAGCTAATGCTGTTTTTCTGACAGTTTTTCTCCACCGTGAGTAATGCTAAATTCCACTCTGCCAGGTTAGTGTCTCAGTGAAAGGT
Source organism: Mellivora capensis (assembly GCA_004024625.1). Lineage (NCBI taxonomy): Eukaryota > Metazoa > Chordata > Mammalia > Carnivora > Mustelidae > Mellivora > Mellivora capensis. Next base: position 67,585 of record PISX010003115.1, on the reverse strand, counting down.
GGGTGTGTTGTTTAGACTTTTTTTTTCCCCCTTGAAAGTTAATTAAGTCAACATTAACCATGGCTATGTAACCGCAGAATGGGCAGTTTCTTTGAAGGCTCATGGTTTGGATCTTTTCCTGCAAAAATTCCCACTAATAGAGTTACATTTAGTATTCTAACTGCCTGGATAACTGACTCGCTCCGGGTCCGTGTGTCAGGGCAATACCAGGCCTTGTTTGCAGCTGAGTTGGTGTGCTTCTGAGAACTGCTATGCCAAGAGTTTGCGGTTCTCCGTGCACAGCCTCCGGGTTCAGCCTCTCTTGTTTCTTCTCCAGAAATTTCCCTGGAGTTAGCATTGTCGATTTGATGCCATATGGTTCTACAGTCCTCAGAACTATTTATTTGACATTTAACAAATTTTTAAACTTGTCCGTACCCTTAACTCTGAAAGCAATATGGTATCATCAATGTTTGTGTTGTGGACCTGTCCTGAAGATTTTGTTTATATAGATGTGACTGAATATTTAAGGAGAAAAAAAGTACAGGCCTTGCGCAAAATCCAGTTTTTTCATACTGGTGCAGCTGTTTTAACTTTTAAGAAACCACAAGCATTTTATCCTCTAAAACTTTAATTTGAAAGACATGGGACTTTTAAAGAAATACAGTGTTTCTGAAACTGGTATATATCAGCCTCCCTACTTCAGTTCTCTTTAAACTTCCAAGAATTGAATAAAGTTCCTCTTGAAACTCTTAAGAGTCGAACAAAGTTACACGTGCATTTTTCAGACCAAAATACATGTTATTGCTATATTCCTGTGTTCAAAAATTCCTAGTAATTTTTGAAATATTAAGTTACAATAGAAGCAATAGCATCATAAGAGAGACCAAAGGTACAGTGGCTGCATTCTAAAGATCTCTCTCCAAGCTCAGAGAATTTTCCATAGTCCCAGAGGCAGATGCTAGAAGGAAACAGTTGTGTGTTTTCTTGCTTTCACCATAGCCCTGCAAGCCATGGTAAAGGTTATTTTGTTTCTTTTTTCATGCTACAGTAACGATTCCCCTTCCTGTTATATAGAAAAACCTATTCCGCTAAGAGAACACTAGATATATTTATTACAACATGAAGACCATTTTGTCCATGGAAATAATTTTTTATTGTTCTGAGTCACTCTGGTTTGTGGAATTTTTACATGAGTTCCAGGACAAGGATGACATGATATATTTATTTTAATTTGTATCCTCTTTTCTTCTTGACTGTGTGAATGTCACCCTTGTTGTTAGAATAGTTCTGTATTTTTATTACTTTAGAAGTTACTCTACTGTAGTTGTGTCTCCTAACTCTTCATTGACAATTCAGTATGTGTTCTGGGCATGCTGTATTTTGGCAGAACTACCTCCTTTTCTCAGTATCATGTGATCTCTTGTTTTCCCTTCCACCCCTATTCATGTTTTCTCGATGGATGTCTTCACCATGTCAAGGTTATTCAGACCTACAGAAATATTTAAATTGTTGAGCTGCTGGGAGGACTTGAATTAAACTGTGAATTCCAAAGGGCATTTGTTATGCCTTAAATTTTTTTTCTTGCGTTAAAAATAAACCTCACTGGAAGTATTCCAAACTACAAGTCCAAACTACACTACGTATATTCATATATTCACAGGGTGTGTGTATGTGTGTGTGTGTGTGTGTGTGCACTTATGTACGTAAGAACATGATTCAGTGTTCAGAAGTTTTAGATGATTAGTTTTGTTGTTAGAAAATGATAGGATATCAATCTGAATCATTTTATTTTCAACAGGTTGACATGATGAAAGAAGCATTAGAAAAACTTCAGCTTAATGTAGTAGAGATGAAAGATGAAAATGCAACCTTAGATGGTGGAGACGTCTTATTCACAGGTATCTTCATCCTCACTTTCTCTTATCCAAAACTATTTCTAATATCTGGCTTGTATTATTTAACTGTAGGGGGTTTTGTTTTGTTTTGTTTTAATTACCAAAGGAAAAATGCTAACTGCAGGGAATTTGTAAAATACTGGAGGAATTTGGAAAATACTGGAAAGCACAAAAGAGAATAAAGTGAAAATGACCTTTCATTGAAAGATAATCATTTCAACATTTGGGTGCATGTACTTTTAGTACTTTTGTATGCATGCCATCTATCGTATTTTTTACAAAATTGTTACCAGTGTGTACCTATCATTTTGTAGGTTGCATCTACCATATTTTACACTTTGAGCTTGTGGGTTGCATAGTTCTGCATTGTGTGTTATTATATCTGGTTTGTATTTAAAAGTTTCTTAATTCAAGATGTGTCATTTACAAATAATTTTCTTGCCCAGACAGCAAGATGAATTTAAATAATTTTCAGTGCAAATTGATTTGGCCTCAATGCCAGATGAATAATAGCAGAACTCAACCAAATACAAACAGCTAATATTATTTTATATCTAACTAGAATCAGTTTTTATAGTGGGCATATTAAATTGCTTTTAAAGAAACAGTAATTGTAGCATTTAACCTTTCCTGCTATTTATGGTCATATCACTGTTTTGCAAAAGTCACATCCTAAAATTTGGATCCCCAGATTCATCCTAGTTATACTGATAAGCAAGACAATCAATAATAATTTTTAATTTATAGTGAGAGTTTATTTTACCCTGAATATCAGAGAATCAATACCTGTTTTATAGAGTAACCCTGCCAGCAAGGGCTGGTTCCCAGGGATTTGGGAATGTAGCCCAGGTGGCCCCACTGAAAATATGAAGCTTCTTAGAAGTCTAATATTTTGGCTGATATGAATTTTATATTGAATCCCTTATATAGAGAGAAAATATAGCCATCTTCATTTTAATCTAAACGTAATGTTTAGTATTACTTACATTTTGATATAATTAATGTTCTAGGAGGAGGAGAGGTATTTATTGTGATATTTGCGTAGTCCCTTGCTCAGTGTCACATACCTATGGGTGGGGCCACTGTGTTACTGAGCTCCGGGTGGCGCCATTCTTATCACAGGTTTATGAATAGCACCCCCCTGGAGTTGTGCAGTGCACAACCTGGGCTTCTGTTATCACAGGCAATGGCCCTGCCTCTGGGGCACGGAGCACACACCCATTGAGCCATAAGAACACAGAACAAGGGATCGGGGAGGCCTACGCTGCATTCTCAACTCTGGCCATGTCCAAGCAGACTCAGGCATTCTTTCGAATATGCCTAGTAAGTTTCCCTTGGAATATTCTTTGTGTCTCCCATTGATGGCAATTTTCATTCTTTTTGGCAGCACAGAACAACAGCCTGTTTCTCTTAGAAAATAGGCTTTTGGGAAAAGCTAGATGTGTAAATCATGCTTCCTTACAATAAAACTTTTTTTTTTTTTTTTGCCAGAACATAGCCATACAATAAATAACTTCTTGTAAGCAGGTACTGATAATATATGAAGTATGTTTTAAAACAAGCTGTGTTCACAGCCATTTAGCTATCTTAACAGCTGAGCTGAACAGATTCCCTAAAATCTTCTCATGTTTTGGCTCAGCCTATTCTACAGGAACCTCTTCCTTTGGTCAGAGATCTTTCCATAACATTTCAATCCTGATGTTTTTGCCTCAACTTCTCATTAGGTACCTAAGTAGTGAGGCTTGCCTTTGACACTATCTGTAAGCTTATTTTGGTAATATTCATTCCTTAAGTTAATATCTTGAAAGTTCTTTTATTCAAAACTGAGATGTTGGGATATCTACTTGGCACTTCATTCATGCCTGATGCCTGGTTCTGCCTTCTGTTTCCTACTTCTCAATTTTTTCTTTTCCTTTCTTAATTGTGGTAAAATACATAAAACATGAAATTTGCCATCTTAACCATTTTTAAGTATACAGTTCAAGTGGCACTAACTACATTTACCATATTGTGCAACCCTCACCACTCAGTTTTTTGATTCAGAAGAGTTGGGTAAGAAACAAAATCTGTAGCACTTTACATGCATTCTGGGTCCTCTTCCTTTTGTAACTCAGAGCTTCATTAACAGTCGATCGAAAAGTGGACAGAAGGAAAGCAGCTATCCAACTCCAGTTCCACTGGGAATCTTAGGAGTCAGGCCAGCAGCTACTGGCAGAAATTATTTCAATCCTATTCCTCTGAAATGGACATCAGCTTATCTCCATTTTCATATTTTTTATTTTTGTGAAATATGGAACAAATAAAAAAAGGAGTTGTAAATGTCTATGTACACTTTAAAGACCAATGATAAAATGAGCACCTGCTGTCTGCCACCTGGCTTTAAGAAATAAATATTGCCATGACCATAGGAGCCCCACTCCCAACCTCTCTCTCCTCTCAGCCTGAGGCAACCACTGTCCTGCATTTTGTATTAATCAGTATTCGACTTTTGCCTCAATCTAAATTATATGTTGTTTAGTTTTGCTTGTCTTATAACTTTATATGATTAGGATCATACTGTAGGAACCCTTCTGTGATTTTTCTGCTTTTGATCTAACTCGATGCTTCTAGCTATAGCTCTTTGTCTTCACTGTTGTGTGGTATTCCATGATTAAGAATTACCACAATGCATTTATTCATTCTACCGCTGATGGATATTTGAGTGTTTTCCAGTTTTTTTCAATTATCTTCAGTGATGCTATGGACATTCTTATGTGTGTGTCCTGGGAATGTGTATAAGAATTTCTTTAAAGTAAACAGCTAGAAATGGAGTTTCAGGTGATAAACTCTTTTTGCTCCAGTGAAATGTATCTGATTTTCTCCTTGAATCTGTTGATGTGGTTAATTGCACTAATTGATCTTTCTGATATTGGATAATTCTTTCATCCCTGGGATGAAGTCAAACTCCGTTTTGATATACTCTCTTTCTACTACAGCACTGGATTTAGTTTGTTAATTTTTTTCTTAAGAGTTTTATTTTTGTGTCCTGTAATTTTTCTTGCTTGCTTTCCTTCTCTGGCTTTGATAAAAGAATTATCTTAATCTCATAACATGTATTAGGGAATATTTCTTATGTTTCTGTTCTCTAGAATCAGTACTATTTGAATTGTGCATTCCTTGAACTTTGGGAGAACTTACCTATAAACAGACCCTGTTGGCCAGGTACTTTCTTTGTGGGGAGATTTTAAACAGACTCCATTCCTTTAATGGTTCCATGTCTATTGAGGGTTTTCTGAGTCAGTTTTTGTGAGTTCCGTTTTCTCATATTTTATCTAAGTTTTCAAAATGGTGGGTATAAACTTCTTCATATCTTCTTAATATCTGTTTAAACTTCACAGCATTATAGCTATGACCTCTTTTCATTCTTATTGTTTATTTATGCCTTCTCTTTTTTTCTTTTGTGTCAGAGATCTGTCATTTTTATTTACCTTTTCAAAGAACCAATTTTGGGCTTTATTGAATTCTCTCTGTCTTGCATATTTCTTTTCCTCTTCCTGTTTTTGTCCTTAATTCTTTCCCTCAAATTTCTTTGTTTTTATTCTGCTCCTTTTTTCTTAAATTTGAATTTGGAAGTTTGTCTCTTTAATGTTGAACCTTTTCTCATCTTAAGGCAAGCAGTTAAAGCTGTATAACTTTCCCTTCAAGTACTGCTTTAACTGAATCCTTTGTGTTTTGATATATATTTGTTATCATTAGTTTTAAATGTCTTCCAGTTTCCATTATGATTTATTCTCTGACTCATTTATGGCTAATGGTGTTATTTAAAAAATATATCAGTCATTATTTTTTTCTTTTTAACAAGAATCTAGTTAAACATCTACATGAAACTATCAGTTTACTGAACATACAAAGGACAAAGGAACAATTTCATGTTAGATGATACACAGGGAAACAACCAATCAGATCCAGAAAGTAGGATCATCGATATAGGACAAATGACATGGGAAAGGGGGAATTGATAACAGAAAAAGTTGACATAACAGACAAAACAACAACAAAAGTGTTTTTTAATATTTCAGTTCCAGAAGTTCTGTTATTTCCATCAGAAAGACTATTTAGGAATTTTGGGGTACCTGGGTGTCTCAGTCAGTTAAGCATCTGCCTTTGGCTCGGGTCATGATCCCAAGGTCCTGGGATTGAGCCCCACGTGGGCTCCCTGCTCAGCGGAGAGCCTGCTTCTCCCTGTCTCTCTTCTCCACTTGTGTTCTCTCTCTCTCTGTGTCAAATAAATACAATCTTAAAATAAAAAAGAAAGGCCATTTAGGGGATATAGTCCACCATACTGCCAGAAACAGAAGTCCAACTGACTTTTTAAAGAGATAGGCAGTTTGCTTTTCTTTGTGCTTTGCTACCTTAGTCTTTTAAAATAGAAATAGTGCACATGCCCCATTATAAATTTGTTTAAATTTGCTTAATCCACTAAATTTTTTCCTAAAAGTGATAGATAAATCTAAGTTATAAATCTATTTTTATCTTAGAATAATTAAGGAAATTTTTAAAATTTCAGCTGATTTTTTTTAAAGATTTTATTTATTTATTTGACAGAGATCACAAGTAGGCAGAGAGGCAGGCAGAGAGAAAGAGAGAGGAGGAAGCAGGCTCCCTGCTAAGCAGAGAGCCCCATGTGGGGCTCGATCCTAGGACCCTAGGATCATGAACTGAGCTGAAGGCAGAGGCTTTAACCTACTGAGCCACCCAGGGACCCCCAGCTGATTTTTAAATAAAATAATACTTTTCTCAGATAAAATATCTTTCCCTTAGATTTGTAGGTAGTTGAGTTTTCTCAAGGGACAATACAGACACACCATTAACAAACAAAACAAAAACAAAGGGACGCCTGGGTGGCTCAGTTGGTTAAGCCGCTGCCTTCGGCTCAGGTCATGATCCCAGAGTCCTGGGATC
>PISX010003115.1:0-60667 GCA_004024625.1 Mellivora capensis | reverse complement strand
TTCTTTTTCAAAAAATTAAAAAGTTAAGAATCCTCACAGTTATATATTGCCTAATATTATCTACTATAATTGTTTGCTTGCCTTTCACCAGGGGATCATTTATACTTGGTGTTTGGCTTCTGAGAAGAAAATTTATGAAATTTCAGAAAAGCCAAATGACTAGAAAGTTCCATCCTCCTTTGCAAATAGGTATCTCTGACATTTTGACTTAAAACAACAAATAAGTTTTAAGGACATCTCTTTAGAGGTCAGGCCTGAAGACCAGTCAGCCCTAAACTCCCTTTATGCATATAGTTTCTTCAACCTTTACATCGTTATAAGAAAAGGAATCTGACTTCATCATGAATGTCTGATATATTCTTTTAGGGAAAAAAGGGGAAGCATTACTAACTTGTCATTGCAAGTTACTTAATTTTGTCATTGAAATTACTTAATTTTTTATTACACATGAAGGTGTTTAATTCTCTTATTTCCTAAGTGGAACATTTATTCTTTTATTGTGCTAAAATTATAAAACATAAAATCTATCATTTAATTATTTTTAAGTGTATAGTTAAACCATCATCACCATCCATGTCCAGCACATTTTCATCTTCACGCACTGAGACTTCATACCTACCACACTGACTTCCCAGTTCCTCCTCCCCTGAGACCATGGCAGCCACTATTCTACTTTCCGCCTCTGTGAATTTGAAAAAGTTTCTTTCTAAGGATGGTAGTTTGAAATCAGATCTGTATAAAGAGAGCAGAGGTCAGAGTATAAGCAGAGCTGCCTTCTGTGGTAGGAAAGAACTGTGTGATGCTTTAAGTTCATTATTTACAGATAAAGAAACAGTATGCCATTACTGGTGCCATGTACTCACTGTGTTCCATGACATTTATTATAGGCAGAGAATTTTTTGTGGGCCTTTCCAAAAGGACAAATCAACGAGGTGCTGAAATCTTGGCTGATACTTTTAAGGTAGGTAAAGTTAGACCATTGATGCCTGGCATACAATAATTAATAAGTATTCATAGACACACTGAATCAGCATGTCATGAATAATGGTATCTATATGTCACCAGCTCTGCAAAATAATTCCTAATATTAGTACATTTGCTAGAAGTTCTAAGATCTGTCAAATTCAAATTTCTCAGTAAATAGGTTGCATTGAGCTGCCATAGCCATAAAAGACAAAGTTTTGGACATCTTCTGTTTTTTTCCCACTGTAAAATCATACAGCTACCTGACAGATTTCCTGCACAATAAATGACTTCCCAAAAAATCTGGAGACCCAGCTGACTCAAACATGAAACATGGATTTTTCACAGTGGAATCAAGGATCACTTGTACTTAGTACCTACTACTATGTGCTGGAAACTGGGCTAGATACTACACATCTTCTCAAGGTCCCTTTACTCCATTGATTATTAATAGATTGGCTTGGCTCATCAGACTGCTTAGGAAGCTCCTTTCCCCTTGAGGACATGAGGTTCTAGTTTGCACAGGATATTCCGACATAACTTTCCAGAGTAACCCACTCCATGGATCAACCAGCAAATCTAGCTGTTGACATAATCACACATCTGGAAGGAGGCTCTGCACTTTCTTCTTAAAAGTAGTCTCTATTGGGGTGCCTTGGTGGCTAAGTCAGTTAAGTGTCCAACTCTTGGTTTTGGCTCAGGTCATGATTGATCTCAGGGTCCTGAGATGGAGCTCGGCGCCATCTCAGGACCCTGAGGTGGAAGGGGAGAGAATCTTAAGTGGGCTCCGTGCTGGGCACTTAAGATTCTCTCCCCTTCCACCTCTGCCCCTCCCTACCCCCATGCATGTGCTCACTCTCTTTCTGGGGTGGGGGGGGGGAACTAGTCTAAGTAGTCTTTATTTAACTGGCAACACCAAAACCTACAGATCCCAGTTTTTCTTCCGATATTCAGGGCCCCTGGTAGCCTCCCTGGAAACAGCCATGTTTGGGGCAGGGTTAAATCAGTTTTAGAACTATTCTGCAATGCCAAACTGCTTGTTTCTATTACACACATAGGACTATGCCGTCTCCACAGTCCCAGTGGTTGATGCTTTGCATTTGAAGAGTTTCTGCAGCATGGCTGGGCCCAACCTGATCGCAATTGGATCCAGTGAATCTGCGCAGAAGGCCCTAAAGGTAGATACAGAACTATGCTCCGCATTCAAAATGCAGAACTATGCTCCTGCATTCAAAATGCAGCCGGCAATGCCTGCCGCGTGGGTTTTCTCTTCTGTCTACTGGGTGGGCAGCAAGCAGGAGTGGTGGGAGGAGAACAGGCTGGTACTCAGTCTTTCTCAGATCAACACCGTCGTGACCTCTCATTCATTGGGAATCAGGAACACCTGAATGTAAGAACTCTTCACTGCTGAACTGTTCATACACCAGGGATCCTCGAAAGACCGTGACTTAGAATAAGAAATACCAAGCACATCACAGTTACTTTCTCTGGGGAAAAGGAAGGTGTGCCACCAGTAGCACTTTCCTTAAGTAAGATGGTACACAAGGAGTTCTTATATTATTCTTATCCTTTTGTGTGTCTGAAATATTTCATAATAATCTTTTAGAAAAACATGATTCAGAAATACATAAAAAATTTAACTGCTTGCAGCTGGAATACTAAAATTTTAGGACAAGGATTTGTCTCATTTCACAGGTGAGAATAGGAAATCCCAGAAAAAATTATGATTTGCCCAAATCACAGAGCTAGGTCAAGAGTGGAAGTCATCGAAACCTTCCACTGCTACGTGCTTTTCCTTCTCTGTAATAGCCCCGCAAGATGATCTGGACCCTCCATCATGCCAAAGACCGTGTCTGTTTTGTTCACCATTGTTCCCTTTCATGCTTGGCCTATGGTGGACCCTTAATAAATATCAGATGAATGGATGAATAAGTAAATGAGAGAGGTGGTATTATTTCCATTTTGCAGATGAGAACTAGATCAGATGACTCACCCCAAGCCACAAGGCTAACACTATGGTGGGCTGGGATTACCATCTCTTCCTCATGACTTATGAAAGGACCAAAGACTTCTAGAAGCTCCTTTCAGGCAAAGAGAGGAAATTTGTGTGTGTCCCAAGGTGCACAGTTAATATTTTTGCCCTTTTAGGTCTTTACTTGTCTATCTCGGTGCTAGCCTTGGTGCATTTTATCTCAGAAAAAATCCTGGCCTTCCAATTGCTGAGTCTCCCCCAACCCCTGGACTTCTTGTAGCTTCTTCAGCCTGCTCTCCTGGCCTTTCCATCTTCCTTTACTCATACTGTATCTTTGATTGTATTCCTAGGACTTTTAACAATTATTGCTAAACAGCCTGCCTCAGAATTTGAATTAGGTGTTTTTTCCTATGTTTCCTTTAGAGAATGTCTCTTGTTTGTTCATCTGGAAGGCTGTGTCAACTTTCCACATATAGGAAAGGTGGTGTCTTGAAAAAAAATATTTGATAGATGGTAATAAATATTTGATAGATGGTATCACTCGGAGGATCTAGGAGGATTTGTTTTTCCTCAGGGACTAACTGTGGTGTCTATCTGTGGCAGCTGGGTTGGTCAGCACATGTCTGAGATTGAGTATAAGGGAAGGAGAGGGCTGAAGCTGGCCTATCCTGTGCTCTTGTTAATTAGCAGATGGAACATTCTCTGGGTAGACAGATTACAAAAAGTAGCTCCATCTGCAATTCTGGGTAGACTAGATCCCTAACTCAAAGAGCTTGGTTCCTAATTCAGGTAGGACCCTAACTTAAATAGTCTGGAGAAACTAACACATAATGAACTAAGAGATAATACAATATAGTTAACTAGCAAAACAGTGTGAAGTAGCCCTAACTGCTATTCACAGGAGAGGATGGAGCTCCCTGGGGACCGGATGTTCAGAGAAAACCTCATGGACAAAAATGGGGCTAGAAGGGTTTGCCAAGGCAGGATTCAGTGAGACAGTGTTCCAGGTGGGGACGCAGTACAGACAAAGACTGAGCCGGATACATACATGAGATCTGAGCAAACTAGTCCAACTGATAAAGAGTTTTCCTATGGGCTCCTGGAGATATGGCTGGATGGAGCAGGTGAAATCTGAAGAGGCAGCGACTTAAAAGTGAGGAAGAAGATGAGTTTATCTCCATGAAGCAGGAGTCTGGGCTTCTGAACAGAAGGGTCTATATTGCTTTAGAGATGTTGGACCACCATTCCTTTTGAAAAAAAAAAAAAAAAGTTGGTGGGGGGAGAGAGGGAAGGAGAAGATGCTGCAATCAGAAAAGAGGACCACTGATAACCTAGAAAAAGAAAGCCAAGCCCCAAGTCCCATTGTATGCCTTGGATTCACTACCATTTCTCCACTCATCTTTCCCATTTCATCATCAAGTCAAGTCCTCTAAGATCACTTCTTTTAAGGGCATCTGGTGTGGACTTTATAGTCCTCGTTCTTGTAGAGTTTATTTGAGTTAGTGTTAATAATGATGTTCACTCTATACTTGAAACCTTCTGTGTCAGAAGCTATAAATAATCCTAACTTAGTGGAATGGTATTCACTTCTCGGAGATCATATTTTCCATCAGCAAATGTGCTTTCTAAACTATGGGCCCGTAGAGTTGGCAAATACCCACCTGCCATGTTTCTAGCATCAGAAAGGCTCTCTTACCTTGTAGTGAAAGCCAAGGAATAAATTGAATGGAAGAATAACGAGATCTCCATGCAGGCATGTTCTCAGGTCGGAACTAGGTGGTTTGCTGAAATTCCCATTTAGTGAGCTGAATTGTTTATGTATTTGAGAATAGTTTTGGCTCTTATATTAGAAAAGTCAATAAAATTGATAGTGTGGTAAGTCCTACCACTAATTTGGAGATAATAATACTAATATAAGTAGGCAGAAAGACAAATGGATAGAGACAGACCATTTGCACATAGTGAAATGTATCAGTTTTATTTTTTTTCCATTTTATAGGTGAAAATACTGAGAGCTGATGAAATAAAACATTTTACATACAGTCCTCTGGAATCAGATTTTCCAGGCCTTAATTTTCCTCTCCCCAATTGTCCACCCCACTCCATACTCATTCTTCTTTTTCCAATTATTTTGCCATAAATTTGTTTCAGCTGCGCTTCTTCTCTCTCCTCCCCTCTCTCCCAACTACCCACTACCTCTTCACATTTCTGCTGTGGTGTCCAGGATCTGACCTATGATGAAAGATGTGAGTTTAGTCCCAGATGTCTGTTTTTCCCTTACAGATCTTGATGTCTCTATAGAGAAGCTCGTGGCCACTTGGGCATCTCTTTGAAGGGCATAGCACTTAAATGGAGGTGAACTGTGCCTTCCTGTGCCATATACTGAGAGCTTGAGTACTTCCCACATCTGTCACTGCTTGCTGAATACTTGCTTCTTTCAGAGCCAGAAAACTACTTCTTACTTCTTACATATTCATGCAAAGCAGAGAGCCCAAGGGTTTCTAGATAGTCTTATTGCATTTGAAACACTTTGTAAAGTGTTGCAGTCAATTCTTGGTTAATGAAGTAGAATCTTATAGAGATAATCTCATACCTGTCTAAGTTGTAGTAGATTTAATAGTGTGTGCATTGTATATTTAAATGAAATCATCAACCTAGGAAGACTTTAGCGACTTTCTGCTGAAAAATCCAGAACATGTTTAACATTGGGCACATTTAATACACATTTAATAAAGAGTATATTTAATGAAGGGAAGGAAGAAAGGAGGACATATTATTACTGCATTTTACTGCTGATACAGCCAAGGTACTGGATGTTGATTTGCGCAAATACCCAGACATTTAACATCAAGTCTTATCCTAGAAATACTATTATCTCAGCAAAATCCATCTTCAGAGCAAACTGTCTATTCTATAGTTTTTTCCCCCACACTTTCTATTATTCTGCATGTGCCTCTGGGCATATCTTCATCCTGGCCTTCTAGCTATACAAGAAAATAGTGTAAGATTAATTAATTCTTGCACAGGCAATAGACCTATTAGTACTCTTGCAGAAGGAATGTTTGCCTTCTCAAAGATGATGAGAACTCCAGTTGCTGCACATCTGCAACGGCTGGTCACAAACATAATTTGAGCAAAAGAAGTCAATCACCAAGAAATACATATTCTTGGGATGCCTGGGTGGCTCAGTCAGTTAAGCATCTGCCTTCAGTTCAGGTCATGATCTCAGAGTCTTGAGATCAAGCCCCATCTCAGTCCCACATGGCATAGGGTTCCCTGCTCAGCAGGGAGTCTGCTTCTCCCTTTCCCTCTGTCCTGCCCCCTCTGCTCATGCTGTCTCTGGCTTTCTCTCTCTCAAATAAATAAATAAAATCTTTTAAAACAAAATTTAAAAGTAAAAAAATATACAAATTCTATTATGTCCTTCATTTAAACAAGAGACAAAACTATGCTATCAACAGTCAGAATAGTGGTAATTTAAGGAGTGAGGGAGTCATGGCCGAGGGGGCTACTTTGTATGTTTAATTTTTAAAGTGCACAAAAATATGTATATAATGTATTATTGGAAGTGGGCTGAGATTAACTTACATAAATAATTTTCCAATAGTGGGATCTAACTCTTAAACCTCTGCTTTACCTTCTACATGATTCCTGTCTTTACTGCAGACTAACCTCTTTTTATTGTATTAATTAAGAAAAAAAAAGACAAAGGTCGTACTCCTTGAGCAACAGCTCCCCCTTTTCCCTCCCCCTAGCCCTTATACCTTAAATATATACAGGTTTTAATTGTCAGTTATAACTCAGTAAAACTGGGAAGGCAAAGGCATGGCAAAAAGTAGATTTGCACCATATCCCATCCAATTTTTCCTAAATCCATTCCAAAATCGACTTCCTTTCCAGGAATCTGGATTAATTACATGTTCTCTGTCATAAGAGGATAGACTGTAATTCCTGCCCTCTGGAGGGACTCACTGTATTGATTTTTAACTCAGTCTCCTTGGTAGCGTTCAGTCCTCCAATCAATTGGGGGAAAAAAAGAAGGGAAGAAAGGTGAACAAAGGGAGTAAGGCAGAGAAGATGGGAAGAGGTGGGGCAGTGACATTTAGCTAAAACTTTCCCCAGCTGGGGGGAACTTTCTCCCCAAGCTGGGGGGCTCTGCCATCTGCTGGCCAGGCAGCAAGGAGATCACCCTTGCCTTCCTAACCCCTTGTGGAAACCAATTCTTTTCCCCTTTTGGCATCTGCAGTTTTGTTTGTTGGCCTTTTTTTTTTTTAGCTTAATAAGTCCATTCTTTTGTATCACGATGAATTATTATTTTAAAATGCTTTTGATAGAAGTACTGAAAGGATGTGGTAAGAAAAGAATTATGAGATCACCACTCCTTTTTTTGTGTCTTTGTCATGTAAATGTAGCTGAAATCTAGTAAGTGGAATTCCAGTAGACTTGTAATTTTAAATTGACGCTCATAATGTATCTTGATGGAAATGTCTTTTGGTTTCTTATCTACTTCCTGAAATAACTAGCTGCATTTGTAAGATTCCTTGAATGAGCACATGGGCTGCTTTGCAGCTAATTTAAATTGCATAGCACAAAGCACATTTTTCTCATTTGAATGACTAACTGTATAATAGAGGTCACTCAGACAGTATTTCCTCTCATTTTTTGACTCAGCTTCAGCATTGATTTTATGTCCAAAAATGTCCGTGTTATTTTATAGATGGTCATATAAAGAAAGAAGATGGAAAAACCCTTAATGTGTTTGGATTTTGTATGTTTTTTTTAATTGCCTGGAATTTCCTTTGATGACAACTGGAACAACAAATAGCAAAAACCAAAAGACAGAATGAGAGGTAACTAGTATCAACAGAGTGATTGAAATGGAAAAATAAAGACTCTGCATTTCAAGTTGTTGTTGTCACAGGGAATTACAGTTCGTAGCCACAGAATTTCCCACTTTGGGTCTTCACTGTGAAACGCATGCTGACAATCCCACTGTGGGTTTAATTTAGTCTTATTATTTGGTTGTCTGTTCCAGTTGTATTCACCAGATCCACAAAACAATGATTAAAAAAAGAAAAAAACTACCATGCCTGAATTAAGAAATTAACAGAAAACCAAATAGCCTCTGAGTTTGTAACAACTGTTGATGCTGCTTTTCCTGGCAGCAGTTGTCTTATCTGACGATATCGCCAGAGCTGTATGCCAACAAGGCTGGGGTGGCCAAAATAAAATACTTGGCATAATAGGGCCATAAATAATCTGAAGCTATGAGACCAAAACAGCTATGCTGAATTTCAGCACCAGTTCCAAAGCAGGAAGAAGGCAAAATTGGCCAAGTAGGAGAAAGGGAATAATAATAGTGTTTTTATTTTCTTGAGCTTCCAAGAAAATTTCAGAGCAAAAAGAGGAAGAAATTACATTTAAAGTGCTGTTCACTCTGTCCATTATATGATGGGACATTGATAAATATTCAGCAGGCTTTGTGGGATGTTAGAGGGGGAATTCAAGCATCTGTTGGATGGCCTTTGAATTCAAGACTCTTACTTTCAAGAGAAAAGGCCTAAGTGACCTTAAATTAGTGGTTTTTAATGCGAGGTGTGGCTTAAAACCACCTGAGGAATTTTCTGAAAACACACTGACCTGGACCTGCTTCAGAAAATCCTAATGTTCTGGGTCTGGATCGCATCTCCATTTCTGAAAAGCTCTACAGGTGATTCTGAAGCACAGACTAGTTGAGAGCCATGGCCTTCAAGGATTTCTACAATTTCCAAAAGCACCTACCTAGAATCCTGAATAATGCACACCTGAAGAAGCCAACAACTATATATCATAGGTACCAGCGTATGTATTCCAAATTTCAATAAAAGTAGAGCAAATGTCATGATTAAAGCCATCAAAAGCTAGAAATTCCTTACTTTTTGTTCAACATTGTGTGTTCAACATTGTGTGACTTAAAATATAATACCTAACTGGATAATAACTCAAATGCCATCATCTACTCCATTTGGCATGCTGAAATTCCTTATTAAAATATTTCAAATGACCAAAAATTGCTCCTATCATTTTCTGAGGACAGGATATTTGCCTTTGACTCATGTTTTCATACCCCCTCCCCTAACACACACACATACACACACACACACACACACACACACACATACATACACACACACGGAAAAATCTAATAGGACCTGATCTCTGGGTGTGAAGATTTGTGCTAGAGACAAAAAGGTTAAACTTCACACCATTACTGATGTTAAACAAGAACTTACGTTTAAAAATAATCATGTTGGGGGTCCTGGGTGGCTCAGTGGGTTGGGGCCTCTGCCTTCTGCTCAGATCATGATCCCAGGGTCCTGGGATCAAGCCCCACGTCGGGCTCTCTGCTCAGCGGGGAGCCTGCTTCCTCCTCTCTCTCTCTGCCTGCTTGTGATCTCTCTGTCAAATAAATAAATAAATAAATCTTTAAAAAAATAATAATCATGTTGATTCTAGTAAAGAAGCATAGTTATCTAAAGAGCCAAAATGGCAATAAGTGCTAAGCTGTTAACTTAGAATCCCAACTCATGGGTTGTCCTTCTGGCTCTGCCACCAGCTCTCCCTGTGTGACCCTGTCTCCTTGTACTCAGTCTCATCCTGAACAGAGTCGAATCAGCCTCACTAGGAAATGAGAGCTTCATTCCTTCCCATCAGAAGCTTCAGGATGGGCAGTTAAGGTGAAGGACTGTGTCTTGAACATGTAGATGTGCAAACACCTGGCAAAAAGTAGCAACCATTTAATTTTAGAGCACCAGCCATAGGGATAGTTCCAAAGTGTGTTGACTGTAGATTCTTGACAACAGTGACATTGTTCTTTCAATGGCTATGGGTGATGGGAGACTTGTGCATAACTGAATATCTTCATGTGTGTTTGAGGATAGAAAACCACAGAAGACTCCAACCTAATTCCATTTTTCTCTGAGGAGGCATCAATTGAATAACTATCAAATTGGATATCTAACAAACAGCATCATTTTCTAATTTATACATAAAAATCTAATAGGAAAGAAAGGTGACACTTAGGGGCACCTCGTTGGCTCAGTCAGTTAAGCACCTGACTCTTGATTTCAGCTCGGGTCATGATCTCAGGGTGGTGAGATTGAGACCTGCGTAGGACTTCGCACCCAGCTTAAGATTCTCTCTCTCCCTCTCCTGTTGCCCCTCCACCTCCCACATGCTTGCTCTCTCTCTCTCTCCACTAAAAAAAAAGGGTGAAGCTTCCAAAACCTTTCATTACTATTCCTTTTGCAGAAAGACTTTTTAAAAGGCAATAGGAAAAAATAAAATAGCGGGCACTTGGAAAGAGTCATAGATGAGCTTGAAACTTGAGCTCCCTGACCCCCATCCAGCAGTGCTCTTTATTGATCAGCAACTCTATGAAAGATTCTATCCCAAGCACAGGGGACACTGAGATGAGTAAGAAACAGTCTCTGCCCTCAAGGCCCCTCTGGCTTAATTGAAAAAACAGGACAGGACATTAAAAAATAAATACTGTGATAGTATAACACAAGATCAATGACTGGTATGTGTGGGGTTCCCCTAGAAGGGGTAAGGGTTCTAAGGAGGAATTGATCACAGGAGGTGGGAGTCAAAGTGCAAGTGGACCAGAATGAACAGCAAGCCTGTCCTGTCGTAGAGGAGGAATGGTGATTACAAACAGGATAGCTGAAGGAATATCTATTTTATAATCAATAGACAATGGCTGGAGCAAGGGCCAGGTATAGGGCGGGGGTGGGGGGAGTTAAGCCTCCAGATATAAGTTGGGGCTGATCCAGAGGCCAAGGAATGAGGGCTTTCTTCTCTTTGGGCTGTGGGGAGGCACTCAGAATTTTTTAGCAGAGGTGTAAAAGCTGAAGGTGGTATTTTAGAAAAATTCTATCTGGCCATATGCCTGTAATGATTTAAAAAGCATAGCGATTAGAAGTAATAAAATTAGTTAGGTGCCATCACACTGTCCAGAAATAAAGAGAGTCTGGACTAGAGAAGTAGCCGTGAAAATAGAAAGGGCCGTGCAGAAGCTGAGTTCCATTTAGAGAAGTAACAGAACACTGTGACTGAGGGATTTGAGGGGCACAGAAGAAAAAAGGAGCAGATCAGCACTTTGACAGATATTTATAGAACTCCTGTGCTGTACCAGACCTTGTACTAGGTCCTAGGGGGACAATGAGGAACAAAATGACTTCAGAAATGACTACCAGATGGGGTGACTTGGGTGGAATTTTTGGAAAAGAGTTCCAACTCTCCCTGTCACCATGAACTCAGTCCTCCCCATCTACACAGGAACAAACCATAGAAAATCTTTGGGCAAAAGTATGCTGCGGGATTTCACTGACCTAGATTCACATTTTGGAAACTGAGCTATACTCAGACACATTCAACCAACAGTGGCTTGGGTAGACATCCCATGTCTAAGCTTGTAACACACTAACGGGGTTGGCTCCCATTTCAGTTTCCATTGGCAGCAGTCAGTGGCTCATCCAAATTTGGAGTCTCTGTCCTTTACTCTTTTCTGTTTATTTTTTATCTTTATCTACTCACCCTAAAGGCATAACAAAAAAATCACTTAAACATATTACACGCTCTCCATCTCCAGTGGTGTCCTGTTGTTTTTTGGCTGAATTGAGTTGGCAAAAGACTGCCCCCACCCCAAAAAGGATGTGTGTCGTGGGCTGAAATTTGCATCACGGCATGACCTGCATGACACTCTCAGTGGTGCCAACGCCAGTACCCTTGATGTGGAAAGGATTAGGAAATGTATCAGTTGAGCTAGAGGGAGGATGGTTGAGTTTTGGGTTACTGTTTCTCAGTGGAAATCACATGTATTAAATGTCTTAGGTGTTGATGAGTATCCTATTGCTTGGCTGATGGTTAATAAAGCATATGGTAAAACATAGACACTAAATTAGAAGTGACATTTTAACCCTGAATTATACTCCAGCCTCTAGGAAAAGCATCCATACTATCTCAAAGAACACCAGGATTTGGGCCTTCCTTAGAAATAATGAGATGCAAGAGAAACAAATTCAGTTTGCCACCACCTTCCTGCAAAACCGTTCCACTAGTATTATTGCCCTGCTATTAATAATCACTTACTGGGGCGCCTGGGTGGCTCGGTTGGTTAAGCATCTGACTCTTGGATTTAGCTTAGGTCCTGATCTCAAGGCGTGTAAGATAGAGCCTCACGTCAGGCTCCATGCTCAGTAGAAGTCTGCTTGGATATTCTCTCCCTCTGCTTCTTGCCCCACTTACTCATTAGCTCTCTCTCTCAAATAAATAAATAAATCTTTTTAAATTAATTATTTTTATTAACATATAATGTATTATTTGTTCCAGGGGTACAGGCCTATGAATCATCAGGCTTACACACTTCACAGCACTCACCATAGCACATACCCTCCCCGATGTCCATAACCCAACCACCCTCTCTCTACTCCCCAAACCCCCAGCAACCCTCAATTTGTTTTGTGAGATTAAGAGTCTCTTATGGTTTTTCTCCCTCCCCATCCCATCTTGTTTCATTTTTTCCTTCCTTCCCTACCAAGAAATCTTTTTTAAAAAATAATCACTGGGGTGCCTGGTTGGCTCAGTGGGTTAAAGCCTCTGCCTTTGGCTCAGGTCATGATCTCAGGGTCCTGGAATCGAGCCCCACATCGGGCTCTCTGCTCAGCAGGGAACCTGCTTCCTCCTTTCTCTCTGCCTGCCTCTCTGCCTACTTGTGATCTCTGTCTGTCAAATGAATAAATAAAAATCTTAAAAAAAATAATAATCACTATCTTTATTTTTATCTTTCAAAATGTTATATTAGTCCAGAATATGTAAGAGTATTTCTAAATCTACTTTTCATTGATGATCACTGGATGCTGTGGTTGGGGCCCGCTGTTGGTCAAACACTACCTGTCTACAGATATATTTAAAAAAATAAAAATTAAAAAAAGGAAGCTTTACAGATGTTACAACAGCCATTCCCTTTTAATCTCTTTCTGAAGTGGGATTAAGTTCAAAGCTGTGACCACATATCCAGAGGTGACTCATCATATAGAGTTTCAACCAAAAAACAAAACAAAACAATTGGAAGCCAAATGAAAGGTGTTGAGTCTATTGCATTTCATGCACATTTTCTCATCACTCATTTGTTTTTCCATCCACATTCTGGCAAGGGATAAGAGCTCAATATTTCTCAATATACAACTAGTAGTAGTTGTAATATCGGTAGCAGTAATAATACCTTTTAGGTGTAAAATCGGGTTAATTTAATTTGAGAAGTCTAAGTTAGTGGCTTTCAAATTTTAGTGTACCCAAGAATCACATAGTGTACCCAAGAATCTTACCAGGGCAAGAGCACTTTGAACACAGCAGGGTTTTCTTCTTCACAAGCTCCCAATCCAGTAGACGATGAGTCATGGGATTAAAGCTAAAACATCCTTTAAGTTTGTGGTATAGTTTTGACGCAGAGAAGAAAATAGTTTTCATTTTTGAGTTTTTAACAGAAGTGTGAAACCTGACACTCTCGTATCTTCTGCCCTTCTGTTCTTACTCCCACCCTTAAAAAAAAATTCTTACTGACTAGTTATGTGAAATGCTAAAAATTACAACATTGCACTTACTGATACAAATGGTGTTAACTGGAAAGATTAAAGCATTCTAAATGTAAAAAAAAAAAAAATTTGAAATGCATATCACGTTCCTCAGATTCACCCGGACAAATTCTGGTTCAACAAGGCTGGGAAGGAACCCACATCATGATTCGGATGTAGGTAACTCATAGATTCCCCTGTGAGCAACACGGGGTCTGTCTGGAACTCACCAGATAGCACTTCCTACACTGGGATATGAAGGCAGGGGGAGAAAATTCATTCTAAAAGTAAATTGCTATGTCCTTGAATAGAAAATGTCATGAACTATCATTCAGAGTAATATCATACTGAGTAAAATAACTGGCACTTCAGAGAAAGAGCTCTCATGTGAACGAAAATGCAGAATTCCACTAGATTATCGAAATACAACTGCTTACAAAGAACTCACTCTTCTCTAAAATGCTGTGTCAAAAAAAAAATGCTGTGTCTTTTTCAGGGGAAATGCTTATAGAGTAAAAGATATGTATCATGTGTTCCAACTCTCTCTGCTGGTAACACTTACATGTTAAAAACAATGTATCTGAAGTGAGTTATTGCTCTAATTCTCATTGGGTACATAGGCAATCAGACTTGAATAGAAAAAAGTCTTCATTTCATCTGAGCTCTGAAGTCCTGTGGCTTGAAAATAGACATGATACTAAATTCATTAAATAAGGCAGGGCACTTTAGTGGCTCCGTCAGTTGAGCATCTGCCTTCAGCTCAGGTCATGATCTCGGGGTCTTAGGATCAAGCCCCACATTAAAGCAGAGAGTCTGCTTCTCCTTCTCTCTCCTCCATCCCTTCTCCCTCCTCCACCCATTTGTGTGTGCACACTCTTTCAACTAAATAAATAAAATTTTATGAATGAATGAATGAATTCTTCAAGTAGGAATAGAGGAAGGAGGAGGGAAACCCAGGTGTCTGTCTGGGTAAGAAGTTTGTCTGGTCCATCCCTGAGCTTGATAGGGAGAATTTGAGAAGGGCCCCTGGAGAGCAACCAGAGCGAGTTAAATTCTGGGATTCAGTGACCAGTGTTGATTACACAGAAGGGTATGGCACAGGTGTTGATGGGCAACTCCTCCTTGCCGTTCAGTAAAGGTTGAGCTCTAATTGTGTCGTACACAAAATTGCATTAGGAAATTTTAGGAGGATTTTAAGAGTTATTAAAATGCTAAATGCAGTGCTAAAAATGATTCAGTCACTCAGCATTCAACAAATGTGTACTGAGTGTCTACCACACACCAAGCACCGCTGCAAAGCACGGCTCAAGGGGCCATGGTGTAACTGCCTCCCTGGAAGCTTCAAATAATCTGTCTTTCTGGGATGACTTGCATACCTTGACTTAATTGGATTCAAACAATATGTCAGTTGCCAGAGTGATCAAAATATATACAATGGTGATGTAAAAAATTACTTTGAGTCCATTGATGACGCTAGTTAGTTGCCTTTCCCAACTTCTTATACCACCCTTCCTTTTTATTAATTGAACCTTGAGTTTTAAGTGAGCACATTGCCACTTGAAAGCAAGTGGAAGAAAGTCCGCATTTCTCAGCTTCCTTTGGGCTAGGCATAACAATGAGACTAAGTATTGCCAATGAGAGAAAAGCAGAAGTGCTGGGTATGAAATCCAGGCAGGGACTGAAAGGGAGGAGTTGTGCCTTTTTCCCTTTTCTGAATCTCGCTGCTTGAAACAAAGGATGTGATGGCTGGAGCACCACAGCTATTTTACACCAGGAGGACGGGAGCATGCTCAACCCTAGGTCTGGAAGAACAAAAAGCTAGAAGACCCTAGATTCGTGATGACTGTCAAGTGACAACACAGCATTATGACCTCAAAACTCTTCTCATGTGAGAGAGAATGTTTTTTTTAAAGGGGGGCAGGTCATTTCTATTATAGCCAACTTTAGTCTATTACAGCCAAATGGAGATAAAGGCTTTTGTCTGCCTTAGGCAGAAAGAGAAAATTCAATTCAAGCTGCCTAAACAAGGGAGATTTATTGTGGTATTGATTGATCTGCTCTATGTCACCATCCAAGAACCAGAATCTTTTGTGTCTCTTCCCCGCCTAACACACATGCACTTCATCAGAAAGCTTCCTCCCTTTTTCAGGGCAGCACTGTGACTGCCAGCAGCTTCTGATAACAGGCTTGCACACCTGTATTCAGGGAGGGGAACATTCATCCTCTCAGAAAAGTAAGGAAGCTTCTTTCAGATCTTGTCTATTCTTATGAGTCTCAGTTGGTCATCTGCCCATCTTTGAACCACTGACTGTGAGCAAGGGCTGACTTAACACCCGAGCTGCCATTTCCTGACTGCGCGGAGCCGTGCCGGGCACCACAACAAACTCTCAGGGGCACCATGGCCTCTTTTAACATTTCAAAAATAGCACAGATATACCCGTCAGATAACACACACAATTCTACTGTTAGATTGTTTGGATCTAAATTCTTAATAAACCAAAGTGTTAGGGTTTGGGGGGAAACCTTTTTTGGGAACCCAGAAGGGTGGTTTTATTTTGTTTGTTTATTTTGGTTTTGGTTTGATTTGGTTGACCTCAAGGCACCATAAAAATATTACTGAGACACCACGGGCTCTGTGAACCAAGAAAGGAACTGCTGGACCAGAATCAGATAGAATTAACCTCCCCCAGTTATGTGGGCTACACAGGGCAGTGTAGATAAAATGAAAAGTGGGGTAGTTATTAAGAAAGCAGAGAAAAGGTGTGAGGAAAGCAACCAGAATGTTCACCAGACCCTCAGAAGAGCTAAACCCTGGCTTGCTCTTAGGGAGGGAATTGTCTTTGTTTAGGAAAATACAGTGGGTCCTTTGGGGTGAAAGGTGCTATCCTTGAAGGCTTGGGGTCAGT
The DNA here is from genome assembly GCA_004024625.1 of Mellivora capensis. Classification (NCBI taxonomy): domain Eukaryota; kingdom Metazoa; phylum Chordata; class Mammalia; order Carnivora; family Mustelidae; genus Mellivora; species Mellivora capensis. The sequence continues at coordinate 44,213 of PISX010003115.1, read as the reverse complement.
AGACAATACAGCCAAAGAGAAAGCAAAAATGTCCTTTCTTAGAAGCACTAGGAACAGGGAGATAGGACAAGAAAAGAAAAGGAAGTGAGAAGAGGCATCAGCCACAAGACAGAGTTGTCAAGTCTTCAAAGAACACCAGCATTCAGTATTCAATTTTAAGTGTTCATATTACTCCAATACTCCACCTCCCAAACCTGGGAAAAATCCATGACTCCACGTGAATAGGGTTTTTTGAGGCAATCAAAACTGATTGTGATGACATGGTTGAAAAAAAGAGTAGCACCTGTAAAATAACTATCTCTGAATGGATCTAATTCTCTTGAAGCTGGGGCCAGAGACAATATGAGAATATAAGCTCCCCTCTTTCCACTTCCCACCCTTAACCCCCAAGATAGGTAGAAATTATGGAGAGGGCATAGAATAGTGGTTCTTGATCCTGTCTACATATTAGAGTCACCTGTTTAAAATGAAAGTTTAAAAGGAAATACTGATGTTTTGTCTAACTCCAGACCAGGTAAATAAAAAAATCGCTATGGTTGGGACCCAGAAATCTGTATTTTTTAAAAAGCTCCCCAGATGATTTTAGTCTGTAGTCATGGTTGAGAACCACTGGCCGATGTAATATCCATTATATAAATCAAGGAATAGAGGTACAGACATTCTAACTTAGATCTTGAAGAGAAGAGAGACCCCTTAAAGTGGAGGTGGAGGAGAGGGTAAGGGAGGATTTGACATGGTTCCTTCTTGCTCCACTTAAATTGTCTCCACCAAACTAAGACCTAAGGGAAAACCTGGACTGAGTCAGGAGAGCTAAGATCTAGTCCTTACCTTGCATTTCACTGGCTTTATATGATTTTAGCTAAGTCAATTAATTTTTCATCTCTGAATCTCTGTAAAAGAGAAGTGGACTTGATAATTTCCAAATTCGTGCCCAGTTCTCAAACTTATGATTCTTATTTTTCTATAAAATGACCTCACTTCCTCAGCTGCTCAGAGTACTTTATCAACATTCCCTCTCTGACAACAACAAAGACCACATCCAGAAGGAAACCAATCTTTCTTCCCAACCCAAGGTAACTCCCCACACAAAAACAGACTAGGTGGGGATGGCTGTTTTCTTCATTAGCCGTGGTTTGGTGGTGATCATTTACAGGGTATTTCGGTTTCTGGGAAAAGATATATGGGGACAACAGCTGTTTTCTTAAACACTTATCCCTTTCTTTTCAGGGCTCTTGTTAATTCAGAGGAAGAATAGAAGAGTAAATGGTATACTTATATGGAAATTTGATTTCTTTCTTTTTATGGTTGTTTTTCCTTCTCCTTCCCATAAATATCTGCTCTTCTCCTAAAATATAAATTTGATGAGTTTCTCCTAAAAACAGTGGTTTTTCAACCGGAGGCAACTTTGACCCCCAGGGGACATTTGGTAATGTCTGGAGATATTTTTGTTACAACATGGTGAGTGGGAGAGTGGATGCTTCTGGCATGTAGTCTAGTCCGTAGAGCCCAGAGACACAACTAAACATACTACAATGCACAGGACGGGCCCTGTAGCAAAGAACGATCTAGCCCAAAATATCAAGAGTACTGAGGTGAAGAAACCCAGTCCTAAAATATGAATGGGATTTGTCAGCCCTGTTTCACAGGAATTGTCATTTCTGAGCATATCACAATTAAGGTGCTTCTTCCTGATTAGAGACAGCAGTGACTCCTGAACGTCAAGTAGCCAGCAAGAGAGTTTTCAGAAGCCAGGAATTAAATAGCTATATACAGTCCAGTGTTTGGTAGATGTTTTGTATAACACTATTTTCAGATATTGGACCTACTTACTATATATGGACAAGAAGGAAATAAATGTGAGATGATCACAGAAATTGAGTAACAAGGCCATGTGTAATTGCCTCTAGAGATCTGCATGACCAGCCTTTGAGGGAAGTGGAGCTGGGGCCTCTGAACTGTGATGTTCAGCCTCCTTTCCTGACAAATTCAGTGGAGGTAAATGGATTTTGTTTGGAGTGTGTATGTTTTAAAAAAAGATCTGAAGAACTCACTTCAAACTTTTAATAGTGGTTACTATAGGGAAAGGGGGAAGACAGAAGAGTAAGATGGGGCAGAGAAGGGAGAAAGACTTGAATTTTTTAAAATCAGCTTTATTGAAATAAAATTTCCATGTAATAGTACTTTATTTCATTACAACTTCACACTTCGAATGTACAATTCAATGAGTTTTGACAAAGGTATACAGTTGTTTTAAGTCCAATAGAACTTCAACTTTTCATAGTTGAATCTTTTACAAGAAGCTTATGTGTTGTAATTTTGTTCATAATTAGTTTTTTTGTTTATAATTAAAAACATGTTTTTAGAAGAATTATCTGAAATTATACTCCTACCTCGCCTCATTTTATAAAAGCGGCTTACAAATATGCATGAAGGATAGAAAAATAACCAGAAATAAAAGGGTAATATGATTTGAAAGGAAAACAATGATTTAACTTGAAGCCAAGGGTTCCCTGGGTAGCTCAGTTAAGCATCCGATTCTTAATCTCAGCTCTGGTCTTGATCTCAGGGTCGTGAGTTCAAGCCCCACATTAGGCTCCATGCTGGACCTGGAGCCTACATTTAAAAAAAAAAAAAGATTAAATTGGAGCCAAGTTTAAGAATACAGACCACTGGGGCGCCTGGGTGGCTTGGTGGGTTAAGCCTCTGCATTCAGCTTAGGTCATGATCCCAGGGTCCTGGGATCGAGCCCCGCATCGGGTTCTCTGCTCAGCGGGGAGCCTGCTTCCCCCTCTCTCTGCCTGCCTTCTCTGCCTGTGAGCTCTCTCTCTGTCAAATAAATAAAATCTTAAATAAATAAATAAAATCTTAAAAAAAGAATACAGACCATTGATTCTCATTTCATTCTTTATACATAGGACAATCAGACTTTAAGCTTCTAATTAGTCAGTGTGAAAAGGGAAACCCTTTCACCTTATTTTGCCTGTTTGAGAGCTTTGATGAATTTAAGCTCCTATTTAACAAACTCAATTTGCCACCCTTCCTTCCAAGAGTTCATGAGTTTCATAAATCCGTTGAAGGTTAGTCCCCAATCATTGCTTGCCCAAGAGGACACAAAAGTTATATGAGCCAGATTTTAAAGCTAAACTTACCCATGGCATTACCAGAGAGGTAACTTTCTATGAACAGCCAACTTAAGCTAATAACGTCCATGAACCAAGTCTTATAAAACCATGAAATTTCCTGTGTAGGGCAGTGGATTCCTGGAGTCAGCTCCTACCAGCTTATGAGGCTGATTGTTAAATTTTCAGGTATTTTGAGGCACCTGGGTGGCTCAGTTGGTTTAGCGACTGCCTTCGGCTCAGGTCATGATCCCCAGGTCCTGGGATCGAGCCACACGTCAGGCTCCCTGATCAGCAAAAATCGACAGAAGCATTCTCGTGAGAATCAATTGGCAATATGAAATTTACATGTGAGAGTATTGACCTTTATTATTTATAAATTGTGTGTTACCCATCCTTCATAGTAGTAAAATTTATAATAAATTTATGTGGGTATATTATGCATGTATTTTCCCCTACATTTACCAGCACACTACTGCCTGGAGCTAAAAACCTTAGAGTACAAACATACATTAAAGATTTTTTTTTTAACCATCTAGGCTAAGATATAATTGGAGGCCCCAGTGATGATTTTCTTCATCTCGTTCCAGAAAAAAAAAAAAAAAAAGCGCTCACGCTCTTTGATGAGGACAGATTCTTCTCTAACCCCAAGGCAACCTTTTTGCAAGGGCCAAGTAGACAGGGCAGAGGATTTTGAATGACTCTAAATCAAAGCAATAACAATTACTGTAAAAAAAATTTAAATGCATGCCCTTCTGATGAGATAGCCACAGAATATTTGCTCATATAGAAAATAAGCATTAATCCACCAGTGGTAGGGTCAGACTGAACAGGACTGATTGGGGGGATCATTGCAAAGTGTGTGCGTTTGGTCATTTCTTCTCTCTCACTCTGGAGCCTACCTATCTAGAAGTGATAATTCCTCTTAACCCACTGTCTTTTTCCATTCCCAAAGGCTTTGCTCTTCTATCATCTACTTAAAGAATGTAACAACTAGCTTTAAGAAAACCAATCCCTGTAGTTCAGTAGAGAACTTAGATGGCTTCAGGAGCCAGACCTTCTCCATCTAAAAGCATATAAATGCAAACTTGTAAAAATACATGCATGTTGGGCACTTGGGTGGCTCAGTCAATTAAGCATCTGCCTTTGGCTCAGGTCCTGGGATTGCATCCCACACTGGGCTCCCTGCTCACCGGGGAGTCTGCTTCTCCATCTTCCTCTATGCCTCCCTTCCCCCCACTCAGGCTATCTCTCTCTCTCTCTCTCTTTCTCAAATAAATAAATAAAATTTTTAAAAAATAAAAAATAAAAATATATGCCTGTCAAACAAGTTGTATCTACAAGAAAAATCAGCCCAAAGGCTGCAAGTTAGTGAGCTCAGAGTCTACTCTTTCAAGGGATATTGGAGAGGTGGTAGTTTGGTGTGACAGGAAAAAGATAGGGATTTGGAGGTTGATGTACCTGGACTTAAATCCTGGGTTTACTGTCTTAACATGTGACCTTAGACAAATTACTGATTTTCTCTGAACCTTGGTTTTCTCATTTGTAAAAATGGATAATTGTGAGAAATGAATGAAGAATAGATGGACCACCAGTGACTATAGCTCAATAAGTGCTCCAGTTGTTTCTTGCTATCAAATGACACAGGGAGCCTAGGAGATCCCAAAGCTCCCAGAACCCAAAGGAATTAATTTTTGAAGGTGGGATTAGGGTGCAGGTATCTGGGAAAGATAGCCAGGGCATGACTTCAATATCTAAGTAGGCAACAAGATTTATCTTTATGAACAAGACTATAGGAGATCTGTTTCTGCCACAGAGCTAGTCTTAGAGAATATGTGGCAGGGGTTAGAAAGGAGGTAGGATCCCAGATTTTGCATTTTGGAAGCAGTGCTTTGGTCTGAATTTCTTTCCTCTATACCCCTGAAATTAGAAAATGAGGATTGTGACTCACCCAGAGAATCTCCCTTGTTCCACCTGCCTGTGCCTTGCCCCCCAGCCCTCCATAGAGCTCAGAGTGGTCCTCTAATAAGATGATGAGAGTTTTTCCCAGCCTTCCACAGAAACCGTTGTTTTTGAGAATCCCTTCCAGAAACAGTTCATGTGCTTTTTGGTTGTAGTTTGAAGGAGAGAAGTCTTTTGTCCCCATGTTCAGGTGGGCATTATGATCTGAACAAAAACAGCAACTCCAAATATATGAGAGAATGTGTGGAGGAAATGGCAGTTAGCTTCAAAGGGAATATTTGGCCTTGAAAGTTGGCCCAGATTTAACTAAAAGGAACCATGTTGCTTCGCTCGTAGGATCTGTCTAGCCTATCTATTCAGAGAGGATGTTTAACAGACAGCCTTTCTCAGGTTCTGTTCATTTTGAGCTGATCTGTGGAAAGATCCACTAAAAATGAAAACATAATAGTTCTTGAATATTGTCTGTAGTTATATTGACTCAGCCTTAAAAGGATTGTCTGGGCTTAATGCCTGGTAAATTGTCAGCTCTCAATAAACTCTGATGGACAGATAAATAAATTAATGAATGATTTTAGATATACAGTAGCAACAAAAAGTGTGCTTGAGAATCACATACTATATATCTCAATAGAATCTACAATCTGTCCTTTTTAGTATTGGCTGTTTTGATATGTTGGCAAGGGTATATATGTATATTTCATAAATGATCAATTATGAGTGAGCCAAACATGCTCTGAATATTCCCTAGCCATCTCTAAATACCTTCTGTACCCCTTTCAGTATCTGACCCATAAAAGTCCTAAAGTGTTCTGTGAAACAGCATTAGCCCAAGAATTTTTTTTTTTTAATAATTGATGTAATACAAAGAAACCATGAGTAACAAGTGGGAGAATGTAGCTGCCTTCCAGCCCTTTGAATGAGAAAATTCCCAGAAGTGCTGGGAACTGCCGGAAATGCCTGGTTGTTAATACAACTAGCCATGCAAATTCTCTTGGGCTGAAAGCCGGACGTTTCCCACTCTGTTTTGTGACAGCTCCACTCTGGGGAGCAAGGCTGATTCCTCCAAATCAGCGGCTGTGTAACAGACCACGAGGATTCGGCCAGGATGATTCGGTGGTTCTCAGAGCCATTTCCACTCTCTCGCGCGCCTTCTTCATTAAGGGGGTATCTGTAATGGAAGTGAGGTTTACTTTCTTTTCACTGCTAGCATCCCCTTCGTGTGCTCGTCCTGCCTTAAATTATAGATTGTCATCACCTGAAGGGAGAGCCTGCAACTCAGTTATCTTTGGGTGTCTTTCTCTTTCCCACCTCTCGCTGTCCTGCCTAGCCCCCAGGGGCCCTTCCATAGAGAACTATTGGATTGAACCAAACACTGGTTGATGTCCGATGCCAGTAATACTCTGTTTTACACAAAGTGGAATAATTCCTCTGGGAAATGGCACAAGTCAGAAATGGCATTTACAGCAAGGACTTGACGCCTCAGATCTTCCTCTAGAGCCGGGTTGAACTCGCGCGTATTATCCGGAGTCTAGGGCCTCTCCGGATTTTAGAGTGTCCATGGAGGGTTTCGGTGCTTCCTCCTTTCCATTCTGGCTTGGGACACTGTGAGAAGCAGGAAGTCGATCCCCTGGGGTTAAAAGAACACTGTACACAGAGCTCTGGAGCAATACACCACCTCCACCCTTTTTTAGGAAAAAATGCTGGCACATAGAACGGCACAGCCAACAGCCACATTCCCAAGATACTTGAAATGATGCTCATCTTTTAAACAAAGGCTTCTGTGCATCCACAGAGAGCAAACAAAACCTGCTCCTCCCCTCACTGCAGCTGCATCTTCGTCCTCGGGAGCCCGAGCTCTCAGGGGCCCTGCCCTGCCACGTGCACCCCTGCGCACAGCCTCACAGCGCAGGCTCCGACAACAGAGGATAGATGTTAGAGATGCAGTCTTCTGAATCTTTTTCTGTCTGTTCCTCTCTGAATGGTGAGCGCCCTGCCTTGTGTATATCCCTGTATTTCCTGGTCCCAGCTATAAATAAATGGCAAGTTGTCTTATTCAGACAATAGCAACATATAGGAAAGAAGAAAACAATCACTCTCACAGGAAAAGAGAAACCTGTTCTTTGTTCCAGAAACAGAAACCCTTTGTGTTTAGAATAAGTACCTCGACTTTTTCAAGAAAAAAAACAATGTATTTTTTATTACTTATAGTTCCTATAGATTCCCTAAATCCTTTTCACTTAGAAAGACTATGCCTGATGTCATTGTCTCCTTTCCACCATTGAACAGAACCCCTCACTACTCCAAATGGGGCCTATTCTGTTATTAAAAGTCATTTCTCTAGGCACATTTTTTAACCTATCTTAAAATGATAACCATGGGGCCTTGATAAATTGATTGAGAATCTTCTCCTAAGGTGGCTTTGTTAAGACATTTATTTTAAGAGTAGCATTTATCGGTGAATTACTGTATCTAGTCCCAGTGTTAAATTATTTCCCCACCCAGAGTATAATTCCTTTCCTGACAACAATGAAAAAAATGTTACTCTCCTCAAACAATGGGAGGTTGGTACTAGCTCTGATGTCAGTAATTTTTAAGAATACTCCCACCAGAAGCTATAAATTATAAATATAAGGTCTGGAAAAGAAGAGAAATACTAATGAGTATGGAAAACCAGTGATTACAATTTCAAATAAATGTCATTAACAAAGCAAACACAGAGGAACCAAAGGAGCAAGATTGTTCCCTCAAGGAGCTGAAGGTGGGGGATGGGAGAGAGGGTGGAAAGAGATGGAGCCCAAGTAAATAAAACACCCCAGGAACGGAAATACGGTCTCTATTACCCAAAAGAAACTGGGAACTTTTTCAAGTAGGCACAACCTTGGAGATTTTAATCTGTTCCCTCACTAATAAACAAGAAGTCAGCACTGATAACTCTCCTTGATAATACTTCCTCTGGAATGTACAACATTCCATGTTTCTGCTCCTTAGTCACTACCGGACACGCATGAGTCAGACTGAGAGGTGGGGAAGTTGCCAGGCTGCCTGTGGGACCATTGAAGGTATAGTCAGGCCCATAGGTGTGATCTTGCTGTGTTCCTTTCTCTTTCAGCTCTTCTTACACTAGGATTAATAGTGTAACCTTTGGATAAAGAATATAGTGAATTATCTATAGACCATGAATTAAACTGGAAAACCAACTAGCCACTCTTTAGTGCTTATGAATGGTGGGAGCAACAAGTCTGAATGTGATGGACCAAAATATGCTGCCCACGGTTCTCCCAGTGGCTTAGAAAATTAGGTCAATGGAAATACTCAATTTTCTGGATTTTGTTTTCTTTGTGTCTGAGCTTGACCAGGTAACAAGGGCTGTACACACCATGTTTTAAGGATCTTTTTCCTACTTAGTAAGCCTGCTGAGGTCCTACTTAGTAAGCCTCTGGCCCAGGAAACTGTCTCCTGGTGGTCTGAAAGAAATCCTGAATTTCTCGGGTAAACTCAATCTAATCCACACGAAAGACAGTCAGTTCTACCTGTAAATGAGCAGACTAGCCATCTTGACCCATCTTCAATAACACATAATAAGTAGAGATGCAGACATACTACAGTCCTATTCCCTGCATCCAGAAAGAAACATGCTGGCCAGCCTAAGAGTGATGGCTGAAAAGTTTCATAAATCCTAATTTGTGTGTTGATTTAGAGACCGTTCCACTTAATATCTTGAAGAATCCCTCTGCTCACTGGGCTTCTGGACCATTTTATTAAATCATAGGTCACAAACTGACAGAGACATATGTATGTTCATTTCAATATACACAAAGTTTTTTTCTTTTCTTTCTTTGTTTTAATGCTTTCAGGTGCTGCAGACTGTCTAGTTTACCCCAGATCCACCACTCCCTGTCATGTTACATCCAGAATCATTTGGGTTAGGACCATAGACTGTAGTGTCCTACTGTACAGCATTAGGAAAAAGCCAAACATTGGCTTTAGTCCCATTTACGTTAATTAATGAGTTATATTTCTTTTTCTGGGTGAAGACCATACCTTGTTTTTATATATGCAGTTATTCACATATATAAATTGTGAACATCTCAGTGTACTATTTTTTTAAGATTTTTTAAATTTATTTGTTTGACAGAGAGAGAGAGAGAGATCACAAGGAGAGGCAGGCAGAGAGAGAGGAGGAAGCAGGCTCCCCGCTGAGCAGAGAGCCCGATGCAGGGCCCGATCCCAGGACCCTGGATCATGACCTGAGCCAAAGGCAGAAGCTTAACCCACTGAGCCACCCAGGAGCCCCCTCAGTGTACTCTTGAGGTTTGCTATAGCCTTTGAAAGGAATGAGGAAGAGCTGCCTGGGTGCTCAGTCAGTTAAGTGTCTTCTTTTGGCTTGGGTCATGATCCTGGGGTCCTGGATGGAGCCCCGCATCAGACTCCCTGCTTGGCAGAGTCTGCTCCTCCCTCTCCCTTCGTCCCTCCCCAGCTCAGGCTCTCTCTCTCTCTCTCTCTCAAATATATAAAATCTATAAAGAAGAAGGGGGTAAGGGGTGGAGGAAGAGGAGGAAAAGGAGGGGGAAATAATTAGTTGCAAGCACATTTTGATCACCTGCTAGATGCCAAATGACTTCCAAGAAACAAAGAGGGAAGTATGCACATTTATTACACCTTTAATATGTACTAGGAACTTGTGCTGAGCACTTCATAGACATAATCTGTTTTGCTTTGTTTTTAAAAATAACCTTCAGGGGCATCTTGTGGCCCTGACACTTGAATTCAGCTCAGGTCTTGATCTCAGGTTTTTGAGCTCCATGCTAGGCATGGAGCCTACTTTAAATAATAAAATAAAATAAAGCAAAAAATAAAATAAAATAAAATGTTCAGAGTTACTCTATGAGAAAGAGGTATGACACTGTCATCCCATTTTATAGCTGAAGAAATTGAGGCTTAAAGAGCTTGCTCAAGGTCACACAGTGTATAGCAGGGCCAGGATTCAGACCTAGCTCTTTCTGATTGCGGCTAGCAACTTGACCCTTAATTGTCTGGTCATGCTGCCATAAAATACTAAAAGCTTATTAAGGGCTTATTACTGTGCCTTATTATATACATTATCTTCATTTAGCTTTCACAATAAGTATATGAAAGATCATTATTATCCCAGTTTTATAGTGAGAAAACCAAGAGGTCAAAAAACAAAAAAAGCTTAAATTTGCATAGCTAATAAAGGCTAGAACTGTGACTCAAACCTAGGTCTTACTCCAGTTGATGGTCTAATGTGTCCCCTTCCACACAAAGGAAGGTATTATTAATATGTTTTAAAAGCAACCAAAAAGAAAGTCTGCATAAGATGTATTTATGTAGCAATTCATAATAGAAGAGAGCTACTTGGATATGCATTTTTTTCTTATAAGCCTCTCCATAGTATTTCTGGGCATATCCATTTTATAAGGAGGGCTAGGTTGAATATGTTTTTAATTTTCTTAGAATAGCTACTCTTGAGGAATGTCTTTAACTTTTTAAGTGTCCACATATTCAAGTAGATCTAAGGTTTCTCCCTCAGGGCTGTAAAGAACCACCACAGCAGGAGATGCCCTCTACGGACCTGTCCCTTTAGGAGACAATTTAAGAAGCACAAGACAGACATCCAGCCCAGTCCTGCGGCTACCCCAAGCTGTAGCATGTAGTAACAGGCTTATGTATGAAAGAAGAGTTAATGATGCCACAAAAGAATAAATTATAAGTGCCAAATGAGGGCAAAAAGGTCGATGTTACAGCAGTTATTAGGAAAGGAAGAACTGCCACAGCCCTGGAGGTCAAGAAAAAGGGCAAAGAAAGACGATTAATAGAGAAGGGTTTGAGTTGTCCAGATGTGGGTTTGAGTTGTCCAGATATGGGTTTGAATCTACCCATGTGACTCTGAGCAAGTAAGTTATTTGATCTCTCTCAGTCTGTTTTGTTCATCTGTAAAATGGGAGTTCTGTGATCAGATAATACATTTTAAGTGTTTCCCGTGGCGCTTACTGTATAACTGTCTGCCAGTCTCCTCAATTAGGCTGTAGCCTCTAAAAAACTGGATCTGGGGGTGCCTGGGTGGCTCGGTGGGTTAAGCCTCTGCCTTCTGCTCAGGTCATGATCTCAGGGTCCTGGGATCGAGCCCTGCATCGGGCTCTCTGCTCAGCAGAAGCCTGCTTCCCCCACCCCCTCCCTGCCTCTCTGCCTCCTTGTGATCTCTCTCTCTGTCATATAAATAAATAAAATTTAAAAAAAACCTGTATCTCTGTCCCACTCATCTTTGTGTCTCTCAGCCTTTGGTACAGGGCTTAAGCTCATGCCCATACCTGATGTTTCTTTCTGTGCAAAGGATATTCCATTTTCAGATTACTTGTGCCCTCTCCCAGCTTTTGACATATTCCACACGAGAAGAAGTGAATGATTTAATTAACTGGCGAGTCAGGGAGAGCTTATTCTATGCCACTCTCCATGTTCTCTTTGGAATGAATTTTCTACAAGGAGCATGCAGTCTTTTGCTCTCTTCCATACTGTGAATCTTACTGTCCATTGCTGCCACCACTGAGTGGGAAAGCCTACCTACTTCTGAGGTCCAGTAATATGAAGCACATTTCCATATAGATATTGAAAGGTACAGGGAGACCTGGTTGGAAAGGTAAAATCAAACCAGATTATGGAAAAGATCTTGTTATACCCTTATGGCATGACATTTCAGCAAATTCCTTAAAATGTATGGATATTGATCAAGAATGAAAAGAGTCTACATGATGAAGCAGAAAATATATTTGGTTTTGTTTGTTTATCCATTTTTGGTGTTTGGATATTTTTGTAGTGAAGGAGAGGTGGTTGATTTTTGGGTTTCAGTTTTGATGTGTTGGGATGAGGATAAGGTGTCAATTTCTAAAAATTTTATAGAGTTCACTCCTATGATTTTTTTAAGTTTATATATGAAGGCATTTATAAACCCATCATTTGATTAATGGGCCTGCTATATCAGGTTTTTTTTTTTTTTTAATCAAATGTGGTCTGGGACCATCTGCCTCAGAATTACCTGGAGAGCTTTAGAATGCAAATCTCTGCACTTCACTTCAGATCTGCCAGATCAGAATCCCTGGCAGTGAGCCCTAAGAATATGAGTTTAACATTCTCCTCAAGTGATTTTTATGCTTATTGTATTAAAGGCATCCCCTGCCATCACACAGGTTAATTCAATTTAAGTGTATCTACAAGAGGAAATTGCGTGTGTGTGTGTGTGTGTGTGTGTGTTTCTTGCTAAATCAGATTATTGACCAGAATGATTACCACTCTGGTCCCCTTTTTCCTATAGACTAGGACAGCCCTGCTTACTCAGCCAAGGATGTCATCAAAACCCCAGCTGGCCTTTTGCATATGTGTCCATTTCATGTCTCACTGATAGATCTTATAAACAAAAACTGGAAAAATTATGACCAGTTTTAAAACATTTTTAAAATTACAGACAAACACACACTTTAAAAAAACAAACAAACAAACAAACAAAAAAACCAAGAAGAAGCCTTGCAGTTCTTCCAGAGAATCCTGACTTCATGGGGTTTCCCTCTGGGATCTAAATGACTAGAGGAAATAGGCAGAAACTTCTCAGAAACATTCTCCGGCATCCGTCGCAAGCTTATACCCACACGCTGCCTTCCTTCTGTTTGAAAGTGTGGGGAAGTGCTCTGCTTAAGCCTGCTGTGTTTCTCCTTATAGATCATGCAGCAGATGAGTGATCACCGCTATGACAAACTCACTATGCCTGATGACACGGCTGCAAACTGTATTTACCTAAATATCCCCAGCAAAGGTCACGTCTTGCTACACCGCACCCCAGAAGAATATCCAGAAAGTGCAAAGGTAAAACAAACAAACAAACAAAACCAGCCTTCGTGGCCACTGCAGCTGGGTAGACCTCTCTACTGTGACAGTCTTCCTGCCTGGGGATTTTTTTTCATGATGGAGTGACAAATAACAGGGGCTTCCTTTTCCTCGATACACGTCAAATCGTTAAGAAAGCCGAGAGGATAATATAATTTTAGGGCACAAGGAAAGTTAATTTAACTCATTCTTCTCATTCTTGTCTCTGATGGTGGACACATGCACAGTCATTGAGGCGATCATGCCCGGTGTTCAAAACTTTTCAAGTAAGTACTTGGATCTCGCACGTTTTTGCCGCAGCTCTGATGTCACATATCTCCCTGCACTGAGACACTCACTCAGCGTAGAGACTTGCAGTTGGACGGTCAACTGTGTCGTTGTTTTCTGGCAAATCTGAGCTGCCCTTCACCAGAAGGTCATTTGTTTTTTATGACAGAGAAGTGTGAGCGACCCAAAGAAGTGGGTGCTCATTGTCAAGGCTGCAAAAAAGGGGCTTTGGGCTGTGCATCCTGGGGAGCAGTGGATCAAAAAGATGACACACTTGCCATCAGGCACCTGTCCCTCTAAGAGCTTCTGCATGTGTTCGCCAACATGGGAACTGTCCCTAGACATGGAATTCTTTCCTGGTCTAAGAAGATGTGCCTTGTCCTTCAGGACATTCTGCCAGTCTCTTCTGCACACGCAGACACAGCAGTGCTCACCCGTAGACCCTCCAAGTGTCCATATCTGTTTTAGGCATTTCAGCATCTTGCTCTCTGCCCAGAGGAATCAGATACTGACCCTCAGCATGACAGAAGAGCCCTTAATAGCCACTGGTTTTTTGTTTATGCACCTTAAAATTTATAACTTTAAAATTTTTAGAAAATATTTTGGGCACCTTCCAGATACATGATATTGTGTAATCACCAGGTTTATCTTCTGAATCAGTCACCTTCTCGGCAGATAAAAAGAAAATGGGGAGATACATAAATTATTTCTCTGTTTCCATGGCTGGAAGTGTGAACCTGAGGAGAATAGAGGACCCTTGAGCCTAGAATGAGGCTTAACCAGGTCTCCAATGAATAGAGGGTCTCATACTTTATTGTGCATCAGGGTAAAAAAAATACAGGTTTCTAGACCCCCACCCTAGAATCTGCAATTTCAACAAGCACCCGGGTCAGAGAACCCACTTGGAGAAACACGGCTCTGGACCGTTCGTGCTTCTCCAGCCACATGGATCATCTGATGACCAAATGATGACCGGCTTTGGATTCAGCCCTGTGTCTATCCACAGTAACGATGACAGTGTCCATGTTTACCGAGGTTTCCCCTGTGCCAGGCACAGGGCCCAGCCCACTCTGGGCATTATCTGATTTATACCTTGCAGCAGCCCTGTGAGGGCACTCTTGTTACTCTGCTTTTACCGAACAGTAACCCAAGGCTAGGAGGGAATCTGACACTTGGCTGAAGTCACACATTAGGTCGTGGGTTGACAGAACTGGGTCTGGAGCCCCACTCTGGCTCCAGCACTCTTAATTAGCCGCTGTAGTGAACTTTAAGGAACAATTCTTCCTAAAGAAGCACGGTAGATCATTTTTTTAGATAGTGTGTTCCAGGTAATTTTGTACTTAAAAAAAAAAAGTGCTTTGTTTGATCATCAGAGAAATATCTGTGGACCTTTAATTCCAGAGTTTCGACACATGCTTTCTATTATGTCAAAAGATGCTATAAGATTCACACCTGTCATTGAAAAGCAGTGTGACCTGAAACACTTCACGCGGAGTCTGTCTTGTCACGTTTTTCCAGTGGTGTTGGTAAGGAGAGAAGCCTTAAAGCTTAGTAGAGAGGGTTTTAAAGTGTGGCGAGGAAGGGTAACATTCAGACTGAAAACACTGCCACTGGCCTTCACGCATCACTCAGTCTCCCAGGGACAGCGGCAGAGTGAAGGCGTCTCTGGTAAGACCACATTTTTGACACGTCTTCGGCTTTGAGGTTAAAGCATTGAGCTAGTGATCCACCAGGACCTCTCGCTCCACTGGGGGCCGGTGTGGTCTAGACTGCATGCGCCTCTTAAGGTTCAATGGCTGAGAAGCCTAAACTCGTGAGCCAAATGAATCCTCACGCTAGGCGAGGAGGTGGGGGGTAGGGAGAAGGGGGTAAGACAGAGGTGGAAACATAACCCTTCTGCTTTACCTTTCCTTGATTTCTGCTGCAGGTTTATGAGAAGCTGAAGGACCACATGCTGATCCCCGTGAGCCATTCTGAACTGGAAAAGGTGGACGGGCTGCTCACATGCAGCTCGATTTTAATTAACAAGAAGGTAGACTCCTGAGTCGAAGTCCCTCCCCCTCCTCGTAGCCGGCAATACCGCACTCACAAGGCCGATGACTGTACGCGCCCGTCGTGTTCATTGACAATCTACTTGCCACTGTGCTACTAACTCCGGTTTACAAAAGTCTCCTTCTGAGTTTGCTCCGTTCTGCACCCTCCCCTCCCTCCCCTTGCGGTGGTACCTAAACTGTGGGTTTTGCTAAATGAATTAAGCAATCTAGAAAATATAGAGCTCATGAATTATTGAACTGTGATTAATAGTAGCAAAGAAATACTCATTTTTGTGTTTGTGTTATCAATGTGAGTGTATATATATATATATGTATACATATATATGCACACACACACACACACACACACACACACACACATATATATATATATGCTGTTGAGTCGCCAGTTTGTCTAAAGAATGTCTTCTTGATCAGTCAGATAGGCCAGGGATTCTTTTTTCCTGTTTGTATTGTTCATCATCTTTGGTTCCTGTGAAATTCCCTGGTTCTTGGCTTCTCCCCTTTTCCTTCCTTTTTTTCATCTGAACTCTGGATATTTCATTGCCAGTTGCTTTCTTTTGCCTTTCTCACTTCTGTTGCCTTGGGTAAAATCCAGGGTCTTGCCTTCTGGGTACCTTCCTGCGGGTCCCTCCTGTCTGCCACTTTAGCCTCCTCTGACCCATGGCTCCATCTTCAGCCACCACCCTCACTGTCCCCAGGAAGGACAGACGGGTCCCTCAGCAAAACTCTGACCAAAATCACAATGGCTGTTTGGGGAACAGTTAACCAGGCAGAGGCATATCCTGATGGGGTTTGTCCCGGACATCTGAATTCCAGGAGAAGTAGGGCACCACACCTAGGAAGGTAAATTCGGCTCCAGAGGGCTGCGAGAGATCATAGATCGAGAAGCCTGGAAACACCCCATGGGCACATCTCAGAAATCTTTAAGTCACATTCCATGCATTTTTGCTTCATTACTGGCCATTTATAGACCTCGGGGAATAGTCTTATTTTTTCCTTCAGCTCCTTTCACTTCCCACCCCCTCTCATCATGACTCACCCTACTTCTAGCCTTCTACCCCCTGCAATTAACCTGGTCTAGCAAAGTTAGTTCTTTCAAAAGAGACATTGCATCTACAAATGATTATTGATGGTCTAGTGAGAGCCAGATGCAGCATGTTCAGGAAGTGATCGGCTTGGTGCTTAAACCACAGACAATGGACAATTCCACTTTGAAATATCTATGAATATATACTGTGGAATTCAATTAAAATTTCTTTCCTCTCTAGCTTTTAAATTACACAACCTGAAATTGATGCTGGTCTCTTACAAAGAACAATGGCGCAGTGAAGGGAGAGATCATTGTCTTTTACTTAAACCTGAAAGAATCACCCTTTTAACAGGCTAAGGAGATGGTACTTTCCAAGGAATGATGACTGATCCAGGCATGTTATCAGACTTCCTAGCCGTCTCCACCTTTCCTGTATTGCCTGTAGCTTGTTGTTCAAGATTAACAATCAGGGAGATTAAGAAATATGACTTCAAGGCTTGTTCTGCTTACCTATGTGATTTTTTTTTTTTTTAAGATTTATTTACTTATTTGAGAGAGAGTGCATGCGTGAGGGTGGGGGAGGGGTAGAGAAAGAGTCTTAAGCAAACTCCCTGCTGAGCTTGGAGCCTGACCCTAGGCTGGATCTCAGGACCCTGAGCCAAAACCTAGAGTCGGACGTTTAACCGACTGTGCCACCCAGACGCCCCTTACGTATGTATTTCTAACCAAACATTTCTTATGTTTGGTAACCAAGACAGAATTCCCTCCATTCATATCTCCCCTGAGCAAATGGAAGTGACAAGCCTCTGACAAAACCAAGACATCCTTAACCTCTACCTATCCTTCTCATTTATTTAATGATTTTATGCCAAAATTTGAAGAAATTCCTTCTCCTCCTTTTTGTTGAACTTTTAATTCATTCCCGTGCAGGTGTCTTAGTTATAGCATGGTATGAATGAACCATATCTTGGTCACTGTTTTGTTTCAAAGGGTCTCATCATGGGTGAATAATGTGTTTTTATCAGAGAGAAAATGAATATTACCCACGGTCACTTCATAAGGAAAAATTGTCCTCCACGATTATGGTTGCCCTTTTGGGTTAAATCTGGCCCTGATGGCAGAAGCAGAACTTCTTCCTGGGGTAGTCTGGCATCTCAAAAACAACCTCGGGGAAGTAAATCCAGTCAGCCACGTTAGGCTTACTATTAAAGCTAAGTGGCATATAATTTTCAATATCTTTACTTCTGTCATCACAAATTGAGGAACTGTATTATATTTAGTCAATTGCAAGTGAACAGGTTTTTCTTTTGAACAATTTGTTCTACACAAGGCTGTTTTTCACTTTTCCTTTCCTTTGCATTTTTCCCCTCTTTGCTCCTCTGTATCAAGAAATCACTTAGAGTCTATGTGCCTCTTCAAAGAACTGTATTCTCTGCTATGTCACTGATAAGATCGTCTTCTTTGGACTCCTTGTGTGGTACGATGATGCAAAACCCCAAAATATCTGCAGCATAGTGGTAGCAATTTTTGATGTTCTCATCAGCATAATGTTGTCTTTGCAGAGGAATGATGACCCGTTACCTAGGTTCCCCTCTAGTCTGTTGTGATTTATAAGGATAAATAAACTAATAGAAGCTGCTCTTTGACATTGTAAAGACATTAGGAATTGTATTAAAGTAAGGAAAAGTTAATTCTGATTTAGTTGGTTAGTAAGACTCAATCTAACAGGGGCAATATAGAGAAAGTACATTATTTAGCATTATCTCTTCAACTGTAATGGATTGCTATACAAATCAGCAGGCAGATCTCTAAGGTGTATTGATTGCTCTTTAAGCTACTGTGAACAGCTTACTAAAGCTATCTCTTCATCTCTACGGGGGAAATAGTCTGTAGGTGAATAATGTGACTTATATAGAGTTGCATGTTAGTCTTCATAATTATTTAACCTTTAACATTCTACAGAACTCAGACATGGCCTCAACATGGTGTTAGACTTGTGCATTTTGTTTTACTGACCATCACATTCCAGCCAATGTATGGTTATTCACTCTGTGTGCCAAAACCAGTCATGCCTTTCACCGCCCTCTAGTCCAGAGAAGTTCTGCACCCGGTTTTAATCTCTTGTTGTCCTGATGCTACAAGTATACCAATCACGATGGAATAAAGTGTGAATTGTACTGGGACCAATAGCACCTGTCTCTTTTTTGCAACAGAAACTGCTGTAGTAAATGCAGTCACCATTGCTTTGCTGTCAGCGGGGAAGTTTTTTCTGTTGTCCCATAAGGAAGGGAGGAAGACAGTAGGAGTACAGGCATGAAGGTGGGAGAGCATAGCCTACACTTCAGAAGGGTCCGTCATGGACCAGTTAATGCTATTGGACCCTGAGGGTACAATGGTGACAGGATCTACTTTCCTGGGATTTACATCCACAGAGAGGACAGACGTTAAACAAGCGATGGCATATGTGGTGAACACTGTGGAAGGAGAATGGAGTGCACAGAGCGGATAACAGGGGCAAGCAAGTGGATCTGTTTGGCTGAAACATGGGGAAATATAAGAGCACAGTGAGACCACGTAGTTGGGGTGTCAACAGTCTTGCCTGCTAAGACGGTATATTAGGACTAAATTTGCCAGTCTGTGAGCATCTCCTGAAGACTTTGGGGTCAGGGAGTGATATCACTGGAGCTTGACTTGGCAGCATTGTATACGATGATGGGAACTGAGACTGGCATTTCTCTAAGTTTAATTTCCCCTAGTTTAATTTGTCATTTAAACATCTTGTCTCCAAAATAGAGCCTGAAATCTGGGCAATTATCTCTCTCTCTATATATATTTTTTTTTCTCTCCTGAAAAACAAATTAATAACACCTTTCCCTCCCAACTCCAAAGGGACATTTTCAACACAGACGAGATAAAAGGACTGAAGAGTTCTTTGGAAGAAAGGTATAATGTAAACATCATTATCATCATCATTATTCTCATTAACTCCTATCACAGCAAGTCAGGATCCCATCAAAATGTCATCTTCTATTTGCAACATCAATCACCACTCCAGAAATAACTCAAGATTTTCATCATTGATGCTTCTAAGCGAGCCTGACAGCTTCCATGACAAATTCACAGGTTTCCTTGGTAGCCAACACGGCTGCTCCAAAGACTTACTTGCATTAGGGAACTGCTGGTAAGTTGGAATTCTCCCCATCCCTTCCCCCTCCAAACACTCATTTCTAACTCAGTGAAAGCTGGTCACTTATAGTACAAGATAACTGGGGTTATCAGGCTTTTAGGAGAATGTGTAAGAGCCAAATATGTTACTGTCACTATAAATAAGTAAAAGATTCAAACCAGTATGCCAGCTAACCTCTTGGTAAAATATAGCTTGGGCTGGCTTGTGACATGAATGCCTACAACTAATGATGGGTCTCTAGGTCTTGGGAAGCCCCCTCTGTTTATAAATAGAAAGTTTAGTCATTTGGCTATAAATACAAAGAAAGACTTTGAGTGTATTAACATGACCTAAGAAGGTAGCTTGCTTTTTCCTCCAGTTAAACTTTTAAAATAATTTTTTTTAAGTTCCTGTCCATGGACAAGGAACTTATTGATTAGGTAAGAGGGACTCTGGGACAGAACTCCAAGGACAACAGCTCCAAATTAAATTAGGAAACCATGTGCTATGTGTTGAAATTTCCCACTATCCCTCAAGGGTACAAAGACTAGATATTTCACATTGAGGCAGAAAAAGTTCAGGAACCAAACAAATTCTGATTCTAAGCAACAGCCAAGCTATTCTACCTCTGGAAAGAGCTTGTGGAATAAACAGATTCATGGGTCCAGAAGAGGCTTAAAATTCCAGGGCAGGATATGAACAAAATCATCTGTTCTGTTTACGGGGGACCCATGTGAGCATATGGGGTCCCCTAGAGTTAATGCTAGGACAGCAATATGGGGCTTACTTCCTTTCTAGGCTTGCTTATAATTGGGGGAGACTGAAGGAACATTGTGATCATGAAAGGATGGTAACAAGGAGTTTATTTGATAGGAAATAGAATTCACCCCCTCTTAGATAAAATAAAGAGATTTTAATGATGGTATATGTCAAAGATATGCATGTTCAGGGTGCAAACAAGGGGTGGTGACATCCAGAAACCTGCTGTCAGCAACACCCCTAGGCTCAACAGGACAAGGACAGGAAATCATGCTACTGCCTCTGAGACAGAAAAAGAAGGACCACAGCTCCAGCCAGAGACCATGTTCCAGAGCAGGGAAACATAGCTCGGCCTCTCTCTTCCCACTCTTAGATCTGCTGGAGCTCCCCATTGACTGAACACAACAGCTGGATGGCTAGTTGGGGGGCCCAGCAATGCCTTCATCAGAGGTGAGCTTCCTGAGCCATGGAGCTGCCAGAGAAGAGAGAGAAGGGAGCTGAGAAGGTGGAAGGTAGTCAGCACAATGCCCCTATGAAAAGGAGCTCTTGGCCCTTCAGGGAGCGGCCGTCACCAAATCTGTCTCTCCAGGTTGGCATTGAAATCATATTTCTTGGCAAATTCCTTAGGCACATGCCAGTTCCATGGTCTGGTTTACCCCCTCTGAATTTCAGAAAATGATTGGAGCAGAATCAGCAGTAGGACACGAGCTGGCGCTGCCGGAGGGTGGAGAACATTGCGTTCCAGACCCATGAGTCCTGGACCTCTTTAGTAAGCACATGTTAATTCCAAAATTAGAACAATCCCTTGGGCACCTGGTGTTCAGAAACAGCTAGGTGCTTTTTTACAGCATGCTCATGACCTGCTGGTGACAGAAAGTTGTTTAGGATTCCACAGAACCTACTTCCTCTGTTTCCCCTTTTGTTTGTGCACACAGCCAGTCCCGCTAGGCACAAGCTGTGGTTGGTTTTACATGGTTATGTTGTTCATAGGAATAATATTCAGTCTACACTCATCCAGTTAGTTCTCCATTCCTGGAGGTGTACAAGCAGAGACTCAATGACCAAAAGCAAGAGTGGTTGTGGAAAAATTGACCTGGGCTGTAAAATCTGACCTAGATAACATTTAATGTCCTTTACCACCCTTCAATTCTATGGTTAGGTGTCTTTGGTGTTCTGATTCCAGGGGATTTCCTTCCCACTCTGCTCCCCCACCCCTGACAGGCTCTATATGAACGTAGTTCTCATCTAGTAAATAATAATCAGAGTTCCACTTCTAGCACGATTGCAGGAAGAGATCTGTGGATTGACTCCCCAGCAACACTGATGAACTTTTTTTTTGATGAGTCATTTTTTTCCAGGTTTATTCAGTTATAAGTGCCAAAATTTTAACACATTTACATTGTACAGCATGGTAATTGGATATACATACATATATTATGAAATGATTCCCACAGTCAAGTTAATTGACACATCAATTACCTTTATATAGATAATGTTTTTTAGTGAACTACTCAATGTCAACTCTTTTAGCAAGTATCAAGTATACAATATTTTTAACTACAGCTCCCAATCTGTACACTCGATATTTTTTTTTTAAGTACAGTTGACACAGAAGAATTTTTTTTTTTTAAGAAACACTTAAAGCCCCTGGAAATGGTTGTATGTGCATGCATCAAGTGAAGAAACAGTCAAGGAAATCTTTTAAACTTGTTAAGATCAGTGAGAATCTGCGGTTAAGATCAGTGAGAATCTTGCACCCTTCTTCCCTTCCCAGCTCAGTGAGAGAGACCTCCACTCCAGACAGAGAGCTAAGAACACAGAGCCCTTTCTCCCTACAGGTAAGAGGAGAGACCTCCATTGTTCATCCTGCCCCCAGCCACTTGCTCTTGTGACTAAATTCTGGGCAAGTGTGTCTAGGAAGTGGGGTTCCATTCTTTCACCCAGCCCCACTTGTATGGGACAGAGGCTCTTTGAGACACCTTGAGCACTGCACCAAGAAGAATTTGAAGCCCTGAACACCTTTCCCCTAGCTAGCCAGGAGAGGCAAGCCAAAAGGACCTGAGGCTACAGCCTCCCCTTCAACTAACTCACCAGCTAAAGCAAAGACGTCACTCTAGAGAGGAGCTCACAATTTCTGCCGCCCCCAGCTACAGAGCCAAGCCTCAGAGATTTTGCCCAGGGGAAGAAGCAGGCTACAGAACCAAGAGCTTCAAATTCCTCACCGAAGTACTGACTTCATTTGCAACACAGTGTAAAGAAGTTGGAGTCTAAAGGTGCTCTCAAAAACCATGAAGCTTGTAATGAAAAGCAGCTGGGAGAAGACTGGTAGATTGGGCTAAACTTTAGGTAGCCAGCTTAGACAAGGGAGAAGTAAAACTACCCCTGTTAACAGATAACATGATCTTATATATACAAAATCCTGAGGAATCCACTAAAAAATGATTAGACCTAATAAAAAGAGTTCAGCAAGATTTTAGGATATAAGACCAATATAAAAAAAAATAACTGCATTTCTATATACTTGCAATGAACAATATGAAAGTGAAATTAAGAAAAACAATTCCACTTATAACATGAGAAAGAATAAAGTACTTAGGAATAAATTTAATAGAAGTGCAAAACTTATACTCTGAAAATGACAAAACATTGCTGAAAGAAATTAGAGAAGAACTAAATAAGTGGAAAAATCTCTCATGTTCATTGATTAGAAGACTTAATAGTATTAAAATAGTGATACTTCCCAAATTGATGTACAGATTCAAGGCAAAACTTTTTAGAATCCCAGCTGACTTCTTTGTAGAAATTGACGCACTGATTCTAAAATTCGTATGGAATTACGAGGAGCCCCCAATAACCAAAATACTGAAAAAGAGAGAGTTGGAGGACTCACACTCCCCAATGGTGAACTTTAAAAGCAACAATAATTAAAATAGTGTGGTACTGGCATAAAGATAGACATATAGGTCATTAGAATTGAGAGTCTAGAAATAAGTCTATGTTTTTAGAGTCAGCTGATTTTTAGCTAGGGTGTGAAAGAATATTTAAGGGAGAGAAAGGAGAGTCTCCTCAACAATGCTGGGAAAACTGGACACACACCTCAAAAGAATGAAGTCAGACTCTTCCCTCACACCATATACAAAAATTAACTCAAGGGGCGCCTGGGTGGCTCAGTCGGTTAAGCGTCTGCCTTTGGCTCAGGTCATGATCCCAAGGTCCTGGGATTGAGCCCCACATCTGGGTTCCTGCTCAGCGGGGAGTCTGCTTGTCCGTCTCCCTCTGCCCCTCCCTCAATCATGCCCTCTCTCTCTCTCTCAAATAAATAAATAAAATCTTTTTTAAAAAATTAACTCATCGGGGTGCCTGCGTGGCTCAGTCAGTTAAGCATCCAACGATTCTTGGTTTCAGCTCAGCTCATGATCTCACAGTCATGGGATTGAACTCCGCATCCAGCTCTGAGCTCAGCTTGGAGTCTGCTTCAGATTCTCTCTCCCTCTCCCTCCTGCTCACTCTCTCTCTTTCAAATAAATAAATAAAATCCTTTAACAAATAATTAATTTAAAAAGTGAACTCAAAACAGCTCAGATATCTAAATGTAAGCAAAAGTCTTAGAAGAAAACATAGGAGCAAATCTTCATGACCTTGAATTTGGCAATGGATTCTTAGATATGACCCCAAAAGCACAAACAATAAAAGAAAAACAAAAGAGAGACAAATTGGACTTCCTCAGAACTGAAAACTTTGTGTTTCAAAGGATACCATCAAGAAAGTTAAAAGATAATTCACCA
This sequence comes from Mellivora capensis, assembly GCA_004024625.1. NCBI lineage: Eukaryota > Metazoa > Chordata > Mammalia > Carnivora > Mustelidae > Mellivora > Mellivora capensis. Next base: position 20,175 of record PISX010003115.1, on the reverse strand, counting down.
AATGGGAGAAAATAATGCAAATCATATATCTGATAAGGTATTACATTTTGAATATATAAAGAACTCTTATAACTCAATAATAATAATAAAAAGACAACCCAATTTTAACATGGTGAGAGGATCTGAAGAGGCATTTCTATAGAGAAATTACACTGATGACCAATAAACATATGAAACATCATTAAGTATCAGAGATCAACATCTCTGATGCAAATCAACATCACCAGGAGATACCACTTCATACCCAGTAGAATGAAAAGAATCAAAAAGTCAGATAATAAAAGCATTGGCAAGGATGTGGAGAATCAGAACCCTATACACTGCTCTTGGGAATGTAAAATGCACCCACTTCGGGAAACAACCCAGCAGTTCTTTAATATGTCCACATTCAGTTACCATATGACCCACCAGTTCCCCTCCTCACTATATACTCGAGAAACGATTGCCTACGTCCATGCAAAAACCGGTCCGTGTACGATGGCTGCAGCATTATCCAAAATAACCAAAAGGTAGGAACGACCCCAACGTACACCAAATGATGAGTAGATAAACAAAATGGGTTAGCACCACCCAGTGGAGTATTACTGAGTCATAAAAAAGTAGAGTATTGATACATGCTACAACATGAAGGAACCTTGAAAACATTACGGCGAGGTAAAGAAGCTGGTCACCAAAGACCCCATATCATTTGATTCCATGTATGTGAAATTCCATAATAGGCATATCAGTAGAGACAGAAAGAAAATTACCGGTTGCTCGGGGTCAAGGGGACGGGGTGGGAGTGGGTGGGTGGATAGAGGGAGTGACAGCTTAGGAATAGAAGGTTTCTTTTTCACAGAATGAAAATGTTCTAAAAGCAATTGTGGCAGTGGCTGCATATATCTGTGAATATGCTTATAAACCCCTGACTTGCACACCTTAAATGGGCGAATTGTCTGGTATATGAATGGCATCTTAATAAAACTTTTTAAAAATAATGGTAATAGTATTTTTTTGAAAGATTTTATTTATTTATTTGACAGACAGAGATCACAAGCAGGCAGAGAGAGAGGAGGAAGCAGGCTCCCCATGAAGCAGAGAGCCCGATGCGGGGCTCGATCCTAGGACCCTGGGATCATGACCTGAGCTGAAAGCAGAGGCTTTAACCCACCGAGCCACGCAGGTGCCCCTGGTAATAGTATTCTTTGTCCTCTTCATATCTCAAAGGGTGGTTGCGAACTTCAAATGCGAGAGTTCATGTGAAAATACTTGGTACCCTATGCTGTTTTATACAAATGCAGCCTATTATGTTCCTGAATGGGACCAATCAGGTTTTCCACCTGCACCTGTCAGTGCAGAACTCATAAGCTGCCATTTCTAAAACTACCTTAGCCCCCAATTAGATTTCCTTTTCTTCCATCATTTACAAATTCATCCATTTCACCCTTGAAATAGCTCTGCATAATAGTTGCTTGTGCAATGCTTCTTACCATCACAGCCTTTTTAAAAGAGGAAATAACATTTCTTTTATGTGTTTTCCTAAAATTCAGCTCAAGTGTTGCATAATTACCACACATACCAAATTCCTCGCTGCATCAACCATGAAGTCCACATGGTGTGTATAATACTGTGCTAACTGGTAATCATTCCTTTCCTCTCAAGTTCCCAAACCCCTCATTATATCCTGGCCATCACTATGCTCTCCAGAGCCACGGTGAACAGCAGTCTGAATAGGCAAAAAGAGATGAGAAAGACATTTGCTCAAAGCGCTGAGGTTGAGAACAATATTGAAAGCATCTGGTTCTTGGCCAGGTGAGCCTATGAATGCAGCAGCAGTGCACCATTTTCAGACAGAAGGAGGGAGAAATCAAGTAACCCTTTCCGGTGGCATTTTCTTTACTTGGCTGACCTGGCCAATCCTGCAGTCTAAATAACCCTAGCTTTTTCATCTAATTATACAGCCTTGGACCCCAGCCACGTTTCATCTGGCTTGCAAGCTGCCGATGCCCTCTTGATCTCGTTTTTACATTTTGCAAATAGTATCTAATGATAAGAGCTTTTTTGTAAAGCTCTGTGTACCTGGTGTGGTGCCAAGAAGTGCTATGTTCCTCATCATGACTGCCTTATAAGGCAGATGGCAAAACTGAGGCCCTGAGAGACTTAGTCACTGGACAAAGTCATGCAGCTGGTGGATGTGGCACCATGGCTCAAACCCTGATGCCATTTGAACAGCAGAGCCCATGCTCTCTTCATCATTGTTCTGTGCTGCATGTGGGAAACTAGTGCCCTCTAACAATTTCCAAATTGTTACACATCAAGGCATTTCCAGAATGTGTGAAGTTTTCCCACCTCTGCTTTTGCATATTAGCCTGGATCTGGGAGTATGTATTGCCCCTCTCTCCCAGAGGCATCCCTTGGTTGAGCCTCCAAAACAAAGGGAGCCTGGACATCCTTGGTTGCAGACAGCAGTTTTTATAGAGGAAGTGTGGAGTAACAGCGCCCCCAGGTGGCCACGTTTATTTTCTCATGTGGCCCTTAGGCAAGAAGTGGGAAGAAGAAAGCTATACTGCTGACCTGATGGCTTTCATGGTACGTGCCCCGGGGATCTGGCTGTGGACCCGGGCAGATTCCAGGCCTGGACTCTCCCACCGTGGCTGAAACCAGAAGTACAAAGTCCCGACGGAAGTTTGAAGATCCATGCAGACCCATAGGAAATCTGAAGGACTCATGGCCTTCAGGGGACAGAGGAAAACACCCCCTGTCACTCACTCTAGGTCCCACACCTGCATCTCCTCCAATGGAGCACCAGCGCTAGCTAAGCTTTGTTCCCTTGCTGGGGGCGGGGGGGGGGGGATCACCAACCCTGGGGTAGGAGTGAGAGCGGGAACACTTTAATTCTTAGTCGTTTTTCCCATCTTCATGTGAAATATGTCCATCCGGTCCATCCCTGATAACAGGTGTTTCAAGGAAAAGAGAAGAACCTAGGGATGCTGAGAGTCAAGAGTATTGGGGAAGGCAAGAAATAGAGAAAAGAAGAGGAATCAAAGAGAGGAGAGAAGGGGGAGGGAGAAGGGGAGACAGGAAGGGCCCAAGAAGAGAGGAAAGGGGGTAGCCCAGACCTCTCTGAAGTCTGGCTCAGTCCCCCTTGCCCCAGGCTTCAGAAGCAGGAGGAACCTGCAAAGGCAGTGTGTCCAATACATAAGATATCTCAATGGCTCCCCACTGGCCTCCCGTCTGGCTTCATGTATAGCCTGGGCTCTTCAGAGAAGCAGAATGAATAGGTCAGAGAGGTGGGTAGGAGAATAGAGTTACTACAAGGAATTGGTTCATGAGATGTTGGAGCCTAAGAACTCACAATCTGCAGCCAGTAAGCTGGAGACTCGGGAGCGCCAGTGGTACAGTTCCAGTTCAAGGCTGAGGGCCTGAGAACCAGGACCATGGATGGTGCAAGTTTCTGCGTCCACACCTGAAGCCAGGAGAAGACTGGTGTCTCAGATCAAAGAGGCGGAGAGAGAGAAAATTCTCTCTTACTCAGCTTTGTTATTCTTCTTAGCCCCACAGCGGGACAAGGTCCACCCACACTGGGAAGAGCAACCTCCCTAACTCAGTCCATGGATTCGAATGTTAATCTCATCCAGAAACATCCTCACAGACACCCTGAAATAATATTCAACCAAATATCTGGGCATCCCATCGTGGCACAGTCAAGTTCACACATAAATGATCCATCCTACTTGGCAAGAACCCCTCGGCACACCACTTTTTGGTTGATTGTATCCAGGCTGTTCTCACCCAAGACAGTACAGGCTAAGAACAGAAACAGCCTTTTCCAGCATCACACCCCCAGCATCTGACACAGTAAGTGCTCAAGATGTTTGAAAAGTCTAAAAACAGATAAATGAACAAATTCACAGATTTGGACCCAATATAAAGAATATACAGTACTCGTCTCATTACAGAGCTGTGCCTTCTCTAGAGAGAGGTAAGCTCTGAGTTCGGGGCTGTGCATGTCGTCACATTCCCAGTGCCTAGCATGGTATTTGATACACAGAAGGTGCTCAATAAATGTTTGGTGACCCAGGGAAATGAGTGATTCCCTTTTTAGAGATGGGGCTGGCCTTGCGTTTCCCTTGGAGCTGACCAAAAACCACTCTCACTTCTCATCAGAGTCTGAGAACGGGCTTTAGAGAATTGGTGTCTTTTCCATTCACTTCAGATTTCATTTTCCATTCACTTCAGCCTTTGTTTGCAAAATCCCAGCCTTCCCTGCTGTCACCACAGTGAAGAGAAACCATCAGAGTGCCATCGGACCCCGTGGGGGAAAGCTAGGAAGACTACAATTAGTGCTGTCCGTGAGCAGCCTGCAACAGCACTGTGGGCCCTTCCAGGGGAGAAAGATAATCCTGATTAAATGGAGCCACTCACAGCCCAGGAGTCTTCTGAGCTACAGAAGAGTTGCCCTAATGCTGTGAGATAGGTTTCCAGAAGAATTTGGAAAAGGATAAAGAGATCCAGTCCAAGTTCATCTTCCTTTCTGGAAGTTTCTGCTGTTCAGGAAAAGCAAGAAAGAGAAATCTATCTTTGGAGCTTCTGTGTCTTAGTTTTATTTGTGGGAAACCATGACAGGGGTCCCAGAGAGTCACAGAAGTATGAGAGCTTGTCAACTCCCAGCTCCTCAGGGAGGTCGGGCTCAAGGAAAACCAAACCGCCAGTTAGTCGACACTTCCGGCCACTCACAGAGGTACGATGGCGTGGTAGTGAAGAGGTGAGCTCTGGAATCAGAACTGCCCTCCGATGGAGGCTCCATCATCTGCTGGCTTGGGCCATTATAGTGGTGACACCAAAAGGTAGCTTAGCCACCCACGATCTCCATCAGGCCTCAAGCTATTCCAGATGAAGACCATAACCTTTGTTGTAATGAACAGTTGAAATAGTCTCCATCTTATGTGATTATAAGCATATAGGAAAATGTTGCGTTTTTGTTGTTATTGTTGTTGATATACATGAGCTAAGTTAACACGGTGTGCTTTTTATATAAATACAGCTTCAAGACAAATCCCTTATCAGTCCCCGCAACATTCCAAACCAGGTCACTACCCTAAGTCCCTCCGATAGTTAAAATTCTGGAGTCAACCCTTGCAAAGCATTTGCTTTCAGTAAGACCCAGTTTCCTCCTCTGTTAAGACAATAAAAGTTGGTATAGTTATTGAGTACTTTCTGTTTTTCAGGCACTGAACTAGCCATTTCTTTTATTTTTTTTTATTAACATATAATGTATTATTTGTTTCAGGGGTACAGATCTGTGAATCATCAGTCTTACACAGTTCACAGCGCTCACCATAGCACATACCCTCCCCAATGTCCATCACCCAGCCACCCCATCCCTCCCACCCCCCCTCCACTCCAGCAGTCCTCAGTTTGTTTCCTGAGATTAAGAGTCTCTTATGGTTTGTCTCCCTCTCCGGTTTCATCTTGTTTCATTTTTCCCTCCTTTCCCCTATGATCGTCTGTATTGTTTCTCAAATTCCCCATATCAGGGAGATCATATGATAATTGTCTTTTTCTGATTGACTTATTTTGATTAGCATAAAACCCTCTAGTTCCATCCACGTCGTTGCAAATGGCAAGATTTTGGTTTTGATGGCTGCATAGTATTCCGTTGTATATATAAACCACATCTTCTTTATCCATTCATCTGTTGATGGACATCTAAGCTCTTTCCATAGTCTGGCTATTGTGGACATTGCTGCTATAAACATTTGGGTGCATGTGCCCCTTTGGATCACTACATCCCTCTTGAGCAGCTTTCTTCTCAAACTCCTCTTCACTGAGTTGCTGTAAACCCAATTAATTATTGGCAAAACTTCGTATAACATTGTTCCTAGTATTTCAAAGTAAATCATTACGTTCTATGAGTCTGCACCATATGAGTCTCTCTCTACCTATTTTAGCCCTGTCTTCAGCAAGTATTCTCCTTTTCTTTTTGCTAATTCCTTTCATTAATCCTAATGTTTCCCCAGCTCCTCCTAGATATTTCAGGTGTTATCTGACATCAGAGTTGGATTGCAAGTCATTCAGTCTCCCAAAGGCTCCAGTGCTTCTTTTATAAAATGGCATTACACCTCCCACATAGGTCATTAGGAGAATTTTATTATGTATGTTCCTATTCTGTGAATTTGTAAGACATTGAAGGTTCTCAATAAATGGAACTTTTCTTCCACCCTTGTCAGGCCTGCCCCCGAAGACCCCAAAAGGACATACATGGAAAAAAATCTAGCCCTGGTGTGCCCACCCAGATTCAAGGAGATGCCCCAGCACCAGCATAGCAGGACTTTCAAGGCCCAAGACCTGAGCTCTGGGTCATGTGATCTACTCTGTGGCAGTGTGTTGCCTCACTCAGGAGTGGAAGTGATTCTTGGAATCTGAAGCAGTTGGAGATATAAAAGACAATAATCTCACACCTCTGTGAGCTTTCAACATGGCAGATACCTCTGAGACCACCAAACATAACTGTGAGGTACATAGCCAAGTACACTTGTGGGGGGCGGGGAGCACATGGGGGCGTGTCCCGGGCATCTCCCCTCCCTGACCCAGGTCTAATTCACCTGCTACCTCCATCTCTCCAGCCCCCTTATTTTCTTCCATTCTTCTTCCTCTTGTCATCCTTTTCTGTAAATGAAGATCATATAAATACAATGAGGTTGTTAAGTACATCAACGTAGATGTGCCTAACAGTGTTTTGTTAACTGTAAGGTGCTGTACAGAACGTTTATTTTTTGGGGCAGGAACTCCTCTCTATGTGTCACGTACCATCCATTAAAAGGGATGGTTTTATTTGGGGAAGGGAGGGGACGTTTGTTTAGTTTTAGGTCTTTGGTTTTTTTGCTGTTTTTTAGTTCTGGTTTCTCCACATATTCCAGTTCATAAGGGAATTTAGTGACATTTTGAAAACCCAGCTGGCCTCCCAGCATAGCTGAGATGGAGACACGGCTCTCTGGAGAAAGAATTCTCACCACTCTGCAGCTGGCTACATAGCCTTGCTCAGGTGAGAAGGGGCTCAACTCCAAACTCACTCCCAGCGCTCCGCTGAGTGTCAGTTCTTGTGACCTCTGATTTGCGGCTTGGATCAGAAAGTACAATGTTTCCTTTGTGCTAATATATAAGACTTGTCTCTCTCCAAATTACCAGGTGCTCAGACTTCTGGCTGAGTGTCAAATACAGCAGTTCCAGAGGACCCTTTGAGGTGCCCTGAAGGACCCCGCTGGGGGCTCAGTAACAATGTTTTCCTTCCAAGCCTGAGTTCTCAACCCATTGAGAAGTAAGGCAAAAGACCAAATAGAGACCAAATCTCTCTCTCTCTCTCTCTCTTTTTTTTTTTTTTTTTTTTTTGTTGTTGTTGTTGATATAGGTTAGGTTGGAAAATCTAACTTGTATCAGTTGGCAAATGGAACCTCACCTTTAGGCTGGAGCCTGTTAAAGGAGTGCTGGCCCAGAGCAAGCCTCCCCGGCCAGGGAGTGGAACTGAGCCCGTCTCGAAGAGCTGAGCCAAGCACGTGCTCACAGCAGAGGAACTTGCTCCCAACAGGAAAAAGTGAGGCACTGAGCCAAGCTCCCTGTTTTCTTCCCAAGTCCACCAAGTAGAAGGAACCCTGCCCTAGATTAATCCTAGCCAAGGATGATTCTTTGCTCTCAAAGTCTCGTTGACGCAAATGTTGACAGAATGGCAATTTCCTTCAAGAGGGACATCTGGTTACCCTATGATCTCTTCTCTCCTGACATAGTAATTAACACACCTCCGTTGCATGCTCCTTTTGGTGTTTACCACAAACCCCAGTTGTGTTCTGGCATTCACACCTCCCACCACTGCAGTCATTTCTTCCGTTTACCTAACACCCAACACCTACTCACCGCCAGCTGTAGTCTGAAGGCTCGCATGACAGAGTGGCCCGAGTTAGCGTTTCCTCTTAAACCGTTCAAATGATACAACCTGTCCCTCTTTTGTCCTTACATAGGCACATTCTGTTGGCAGTTTCCATATTTTTGGAGTCCAGGGTCTTTCGTGTTACATGAACCCACAAAAACAATAAATGGAAACCCTAATCATTGCAAGGCTTTTTTGTTTAAGTCTGTTCCATTCAAATGAGTCATACCATTAAGTAAATACACAGTTTCCTTTAAACGCCTCATCTGTTACACAAGTACCAAAGAGTTCACTCTGACCCCGTGTTGTGTTATGGCTTTTCCCTTGTTCTGTAAAACTTTCATTCTTGGATTACACATTTTCAGGGACGACTGCCAATTCCTACTTTCTCCTCTGTCATCCTCTGAGCATTGTGCGTGTGCGTGTTTTCACGTCAGCTTCCTAGTCCTGCAAATAAAAGCCCCCTTTCCTGTGTTTTCAGCAAACTGAATCAATTCCAATTTTCTTCTGGGCTTCCGTATGTTTAGTGTGCATACTTTGCTGGACTGTTCCAATCAGCTTCCCACTCTGTTTAAAAGGCATCTAAGATAAAGTGCAATATGCTGGAAAGGAATTGAACTTTCTGAGTTCAGAGCCTCCCCCTTCGGGACTGCAACAGCTGGGTGGGTGTCTACGGGGACTTGGCATGTAGTTGCCTCCTCCCTTGGACTTCCATTATCTTCCCAACAACCTTTTATACTTCCTCCAGCCGTGTACCCACCATCTGTATTTTCATGACTTGCTCCTCTGTCTTTCTCCTTACCTACGCTGCAAATCTGCCAAGGCAAAACCTTGTCTTATTTTTTGGATCTCCTCCAGCTAGCTCCTGACTCCTAGTGGTGGGGGGGGGGGACCTCAGTTACTATTTGAGGAAAGGGAAAAGAAAAGAAAGAAGTGAGGTGCTCAAGAGGGGCCGGAGTCCGTAACACCCATGCATATGGCAGTACCCCTCTCCAGAAAGCTGTCCCCACACTACACTGTCTCATGGCCAGCTCCTTCCCTTCTGTCACTCCCATGTCCGCTCAGGGTCACCCCCTCAGAGTGTCTGCATCCTTCCTAAAGGAATCACCCACCGAATGGGCACACATGAACACACACGAACACACACACACACACACACACACACACACAGAGTCATCTTCTATCTTCCTTCCCTGTTTTATCTAATTTCTGACTCTTTGCTATTTGAAATTATTTTAGCTGCAGATTTAGTGATTATCTGTCTCCAACCATTACAATGTAAGTGCCAGAAGGTACCTTCGCTATAGTATCTTAAATAGTGCCTGACACGTGGTAAGTACCTAGAGAGTTTCAATGGAATGAATAAATGAAGAAAGATAGGGAAGAAGGAAGGGTGTGTCTCCTCGTCCCCCCATACCCCATTCAATCAACTTTAAAAAAAAATTTTTTTTAAGATATTTATTTATTTATTTATTTGACAGAGAGAGACACACTGAGAGAGGGAACACAAGCAGGGGCAGAAGGAGAGAGAGAAGCAGGCTTCCCGCTGAGCACAGAGCCCAATGCGGGGCTCGATCCCAGGTCCCTGGCAGGCAAACGCTTAACCACTGAGCCACCCAGGCACCCCTCAATCAACTTTTTTAAAATGTAGAGCAATGAGAACCTCCAAGGAGAAAAAGGAAACTGTTCTTCTGCCTTTTGCTGACCTGCCCCCTGGCTCTTCAGTGTGGGCAGCAGGGTCCAGAAAACATCTGGGTGGGAGGACAGGTGAGGGAAATGAGAAATGTGTCAAGCCACGTATCCTTCAAGATGCAGGGGAAAAATGCTCTAAGGAATGTGACGGACCAGAGATTCGGAGCCGTCCTGGAGAGGGTTCCAGCCACACTGCCTGTGTGCGGTAAGGGACCTGCCGTGCTTCAGAAAATGGGAACACGGTTTGCACAGACTCTCACAGGCAGTTTAGATAGCTCAGGGCACCCATGAAGAAGTGGCACAGTGAGGCCTCGGAGGGGCCTGGAGTCAGCCCTGGAAAGCCAGGAGCCAGAGGCTGCAACGTCGCTGTTCCGCCCGCTACACTGTCATCTCTCCGTGGTTCTGCATGTCAGCTTCCTTCTCTCACGACTGACCTCTCACAGGAGCCAAATATGGCTGCTCAGCAGTCCCCACACACCCAGTTCCCGGTTCCAAGGCGAGAATCTGATGGCACCAGCTTGGGTCAAGTGTCCAGAACCCTTCTCATCAGCTGTGGGGTGGGGTCACTTTGTAGGGGTGTGGCAGCCAGTGGGGTTCAGAGAACGGACTACGTGGCTGAGAATCACCCCAAAGGACATTTACCATCTTTATCTTAGCCAAGAGGTGGTGTATGTACTCCAGACTGATAACATCTCAGAAAGTTATCGTCATTTCTTTTTAAATATCCAGATATTTTCCATTTGTTTTCTCTGTCATCACCTAACACTGGGAGCATAAAATAGAAAAGGCCGCCCTGTGAAATGTGTGCTGGGTCACTAGGGCATGAAACACTTGTTCCAGGGTTCATGGATCTGAAGCAGCCATCATGAGTCAATGACAGAAAAATGTTTACGGTCCTCAATTAGCCTAAAGAAGCTAAATATGACAGAATTCCTGTGGGCAACTTTCCATCTTCCTCTTTCATTGATTCTGGGCCTGAGAAAATAAATCCTGGAATGTATCCACTGAGTCCACCCCCCTCAAAAGAGCAAGATGGTGTATCCTGAATGCATCCAAAACACACTCTTCTTTTTTTTCCCTAAGATTTTATTTATTTATTTATTTATTTGACAGAGCACAAGTAGGCAGAGAGGCAGGCAGAGAGAGAGAGTGGGGTGGAAGCAGGCTCCCTGTCAAGCAGAGAGCCTGATACAGGGCTCGATCCCAGGACCCTGAGATCATGACCTGAGCTGAAGGCAGAGGCTTAACCCACTGAGCCACCCAGGCACCCCCAAAACATACTCTTCTATGGGTAATTAGGAGGCCAGCTCACACAGCCTTAAGCCTCTCTCACTGACTACTTCTGACTCATTGAAATGGCTTGCTGGCTAGTGAGCCCAGGTTTGGGGCCAGTTCTGTTTGGTTCCACAGTACTGGTTCCCCAGGTACAACTCCATGAAGATCATCTAGGTGATCAAGATTTTGATCCTGGAGATTTGAAATGTTCTGAACTACTGGAAGGGGGGCAGCTGAAGGAAATCCTGGGGCACAGGTGGTTGCTTTCAGACCTAGCTAGTCATCACTGCGACTGTAGCCAATGAGCATTCCTCACCGCAGGTGAACAGGACACCTAATCTAAGTCCTCAGGAATGGTGGAGGTCTCCGGGCTTGGGAGCTACTGGGCCTGGGGCCATGTTCCAGTGGAGCACAGCCCTCTCTCTTTCTGTCATTGAGGTCCTTCCTCTCTGCGCACCCACCCCTCCCCCCACTCTCCCACAACCCCCCACCCCCCAATGCCATCTGTGGAATCTTTAGTCTGGGGGCAGAGCTCTTTCTGTCTCACATCTGTAACCGTGACTTTTGAACTTAAATGTTACTAATTCACCTCCTTTATTCTCTGCCTCAAAAGGAACATCCTTCTCCTGCATGACTCATCTAGTTTTCTGGCCTCGGAGGAAGATCTTCAAGGTGCAGGTGGAGAAAATCAGAGAGTGCAGAGTTGGAAGGACGGTGGGTGTTGAGGGGTGAGTGAGAACACAGAAATGATTCCTGAAAATATTATCCCATTCTATTTGGATTAGGCATTGTGCCCATAATACGATGCTCGTTACTATGAAGTTTTGTGTTCTTGCTCACGTGGTTTCCTGCAGGGCTACACGATAGACAAGGGGACCTTACCCAGAGGGGAAAGCAGGAACATCAGCTGGAGTTGACTTGGTGCTACACAGCGCAGGCTGACCTGCGTGGGTCCCGCTGCAGTTGACTAAGGGACTAGATCTCGAGAAATGTACTGATATGAGGCTTTACTTCCTTTGTTTTTTTGAAGACCATCATGCCAGACCTCATGGCCAATAATGAAGGTATGCTTTTCCCTTAAAGGGTGTCCTTTTGATCACTTTTGGGTAAGCTGACCTAGAGCTGAGTGAAGGGGAGAAAATAAGCAAATAGCTTCTCCTTTTCCCTGGGGAGAGTCAGACCAAAATTCTGAGGATGAGCATGAGTGAAACCCTCCTGTCTGGGGACGTGGGGTTTGTTGGTTAGGATGGCCTTTCTTATGGGAGGTAGAAATGAGGGAGTGTACCCCCATAGAATGTCTCAGCATCCACTGTGCCTTACAGGCCCCTACCTAGTAGCTTGGAAGCACCCTCCACACGTGGCAGCCAGAAGCACCAGGGACTTAACACTCCCCTGGGGAGTGTCAGCCAGGGATGGTTTGGAGCAATTGGATAAATATACCCAATCTCTTCAATCCTCAGGACAATTCTGAGGCATGTCCTACACCATCATTGTCCAATAGAAATAGAATGTCAGTCATTGCAATCATCACATAATCCTCATGTAATTTTACATTTTCTTGTGGACACATTTTAAAAAGTAATAAGAGGCAGGTGAAATGAATTTTAATAAAATATTTTGTTTAACCCAATAGATCTAAAATACTATCATATCATCGACATAATCGACATATAATCAACATAAAAAATTGCCAACAAAGTAGTTTACTTTTTTGGTACTTTTTTTTTTTGTATGTTAGAAATCCAATGTGTATTTTACATTTAGAGCACAGCTCAATTCTGATTAGACACATTTTAAGTGCTTGGCAGCCACATGTGACTGGCCCGGCCAGAGCTATACGGTCTCTCGAAGTTGCTGAGCGCGAATGAGCCCCAGTTGCCTGCGGTGGTAAATCTTCATATTGATGCAGCCTATTTCGAATTCTTTCCCTTCCCCGAATGACTTCTGCAGTCCTTAACATGCTGCCTGAGGTCGCTTGCCACATACTACTTGTGTCCATATCTGTGCCTCTGAGTCAGCTTCTGGGGACCACAACCCAAGACATGACGAATCTAAACCTCTAAGCTCTAAGGATAGCCACACTCGTGTTAGCTGTTGAGCGGTTCTCAACGTTGAACTTTCCTTCTGCTATTTTTACATGCAGGTAAATACTTGCTTAAAGTTACAGCAAAGTGTGTTCTATGCTGTGACAACCTGAGGGAAGGGTCTGTCTGTTCTTGAGCCTCGAGAATAAAGGACAGAACAGTCCCCCCCTCCCCCCAGGCCAAAGTGGAGGTAGCAGTAGCAGGACCCATGGAGATAGTCATGCCCAGCAGGGGGCGATTTCATGAAGGTCACCAGCAGCAATATAGGCTGGGGCAGAAGAACACACAGGATTCATTTGCTCTCACTCAAGATGGTGGTAGAGACCTCAGACAGGCCAGAGGACGGTTTCTAGCCCCCAAACCAAGGGGAGGTTGTACCAGGTATCACAATTTTATATTTAAAAGGAAATTTATATTTCTGTAGGCATGGGTGGTAAAGCCTGGACACCTGATGGCTTGTTAGTTAAGTCTCAGTTTGCTTCTTCAGTCAGGATGACTTCAGAGAATCCTCCACCCATACCTTGGAAAGATGAGATGTAGATTGATTGAAGCACTGCTTAGAAATTCCTCCGGCAGAGTTGCTTCTTTCTAGAACAGGTTCATGCTTCTAGGAGTTAGAGCATGACTTCTAATTATGTCAAACAACACTGAACACAGAGAACAGCTCTATCAAGGGGGCACTTGGGCGGCTCAGTCAGTTAAATGCCTGCCTTCAGCTCAGGTCATGATCCCAGGGTCCTGGGATCAAGCCCCAGGTCAGACCCCTACTTAGCAAGGAGCCTGCTTCTCCCTCTCCCTCTGCCTCCTTCTCCCCCTTGCCTATGCTCGCTCACTCTCTCTCTCTCTCTGTCAAATAAATAAAATCTTAAAAAGAGAGAGAAAGAGAACAGTTCTATCAGGGCATGGAGCAAGGATGAGAGAACAATTTTATGTCAGCAAACACTAAACTATCCTTAGAAGAAACCTGACCCCCAAATGTCCATATGTATTAACAAAATATTTTGGTTTGTATTGACCTAATGAAAATGGAAAATTCCTTCTTGCTTATCTGTACATCTCCAATCCTCTTAAGCAGAATGGAACTAGCATATTGGAACTTGGCATATTTTTTTTCTCAAGCCATCATCTTCACCAAATATAGGCCAATATAGGTTGACTTCCATGAACCAGACATTAGAAATGAACAAAATATCTCACAGAAGACTAGTTTAAAGCTGCAACTTTATATCCTTACCTTCTAAAACCATGTAGCCTTCACTACCTTTTCCAAAAAGTGAATTTAAAATGACAATAGCAACATTTAATTTTGGTGTCCACAACACACGGTATTGAAATTACTCTCTCTAAGGTCACCAGTGAGCTCCTGTCCTAATAAACCTAGCCAGGGATATTCCCTACATTCTCATTCTACTTGAATTTTTTCTGCAGCATTCAACATATTGAACAACACTTTCTTTGTTTACTCCATGTCAGTAAGCATTTACTTATCACTATAAACTGAGTACTGTTATAAGCACCTTAGATACATCAGAAAATAAGAAAAGGACTTGTGCCATCCTGGAGATCACATTACAGTACAGGCAGACATCATTAAACCATAGGCCTCTGTTACTGATAGTTTTTAGAAGTTGGACACCAAAATGTCCTTTCTGAACAACCAAGGAAAGGTCTTGGGCTTTGGAGCCTGGAGAATGTGAGTCAGAGGCTGGAAGACGAGAGAAAACTGTTGGGTGATGTGTGATTTTCACCTAAAGTATCCCCAAACAGTCAGTAAATTCGTAAGCATCACAAGACGCCAAGTGTAATTGGATTTCTTATGGAAAACAGAGCTGGGGTGTTGTTTACATCTGGGTCTGGCAACTCTGCTGGTTCTCTCAAACCCACACCCTCTCTCCCACTCCTGGCACCATTTTATGAGTTTAGAGCCTCAACCTTCAAGGTGTCTCCCTCCCGAGCTCTAGTCTTACTCTTCTCTAGCCCCAACCCCCATGTTGCTGCCTGAGTGATCATTCCCCCAACATACAAATCAAATCCTGTCAGTGCCTTTTTCCTGAGTCAGGCCTTCTGAAATTGGTAATATGTTTACCAAAGGTCCCTTGATAAAATACACACTGTGAGACACAGGTTCATTTGTCTAAGAATTATACTTAGAAAAACACACTGGAGTAGTTTTTTTTTTCTTTCAAAACAAGAGTGAAATGCTCTTCCCATTTAAAAAGGGTTGACACGCTTCTCACTGCTGTAGGAACGATCTGTAGTTAACCAGCAAAAGATTCTGAGAAACTGCGATGGTTGGTAGAGCTAAGCTAATCTTGACCCAGGTAAACCCAAGTGGGGGCTTGGAGGTTTGGAGAGCTGATACCTAGCAGTTCAAGGCATGTGAAGCTGGTTCATTGCCCAGACGTTCAGGAGCTGCAGGTTAATCTTCACATCCAGCAGCCTGACATAACTGAAGGTAGGTGTCCAGTGTCCAATCAGAAAGATGGGATTAAGTTTTGCTTCTGCTCTGAAAGTAGGTCCAGACAGTGTGGGTTCTGCTCAGGGAGAACCAACACCTGGAGAGGCAGCCTAGGGGCTGAGTTTCCTCAAGGCAGCATAGTTGGGGGAGAAACAGCATGGGGGCTGAGGGGACTCAAGGTCATCATCAAGAAGAAGGTGCTGACAAGCATCAGATCTGAAGGATGACTTAATAATGACAATAAGTCTCAAGAATAACAAAAGCGATTAATTGCTAACATCTACTTCCCACTTGGTATATCTGAGGAATTAAGCACGTAACATGCATTCAGTCTATGAGATGAGTGGTTGCTATTTCTTATCCTTTATATGTTACTATTTCCCAACACTCTGCCTTTATTCCTGCTCTCCTCACATATTTAAACTTTTTTCCTGGGTGGATGAGAAACCTCGGACATATAGCAGTTGGGAAACTTGCCTGAACTTGAACAGTAAGTGGTTAAGGAATGACTCAAGGCCAAGTGAAGTAAAGCTGAAAACCAGACAGCGAGGCATGAGTCAGAGACCACATGATGGAGGTCAGGATGGAGCACAGGCGAGGAATGGGTCGAGGCAAGTGGGTTAGAGCTAAGGTCAGGACGAGTTATAGAACTGAATTCTCCTTTAGCTGCGTCCTGGTGTGTCACAGAAGTGAGAATTGCTCCGGAGAGGAACCACGTAGGACTGGATAGGGATAATGGAGAAAGCATGCCAGCATAAAGAAGAATGATTATTTTATTTTGCTTTCTTTCATTCCACTGTGGTAAGAGCACTTCACATAGCATCTACCCTCTGAACAAAATTTTAGGTGCACGATACAGTATTATTATCTACAGGCACAGGAACTGTACAAAAGGTCTCTAGAACATATTCACCTTGATTAACTGAAACTTTTGTTAAGAGATTTGTTTCTTGGGACGCCTGGGTGGCTCAGTTGGTTAAGCGGCTGCCTTCGGCTCAGGTCATGACCCCAGCGTCCTGGGATCGAGTCCCACATTGGGCTCCTTGCTCGGCAGGGAACCTGCTTCTCCCTCTGCCTCTGCTGCCACTCTGTCTGCTTGTGCTCGATCTCTCTCTGACAAATAAATAAATAAAATCCTTTAAAAAAAAAGAGAGATTTGTTTCTTTCTTTCATTCAACATGTATTTAGTGAACACCTACTGACTTAGTCCACGGAGGCGGCTGTAACAGATTACCATTGGCCAACTGGCTTACAAACACATTGGAAATTTATTTCTCATAGTTCTAGAAGATGTAAGACTGAGATCAGGGTGCCAACGAGGTCCAGTTCTGGTGGGAGCCCTCCTTAAGGCGGCAGACTGCCATCTTCTTGTTACATCTTCATGTGGCGGGAAGAGCAAGGAAGCTCTCTGGGTCTCCTTCACAAGGCACTAATCCCATTCAGGAGGGCTCTCCCCTCATGACCTAATCCCCTCTCATAGGCCCCACCTCCTCATATGCACGATGAGGTTTAGGATTTCAACGCATGAGTTTTCGAGAGACACACTCATCTCAAAAACCTACCCTATAGCAGACACGGGTATAGAAGCAACATTGAAAAAGTAGATAAAACTCTATCCTTACTGAAGTTACAATTTAGCTGAATAACTAGATTATGAATAACAATCTAGCTGAATAACTAGAATAACTAGACTAGATTCATTTAGATGAATATTAAACAATAAAAACAGTAAATCTGATCTGTTGTGCTGTCACAACCAGCTCTTTCCAAGGAAAAATCCTGGTGGAACTGGATTTTTAAAATTAGGGGTAAGGTAAAGAGAAAAACGACTTCCTATCCTGTAGGCCAATCCCCTTCCTCTGTGTAGCAAAGATTCCCAAGGTCCACGTGTCTCTGGCAGTCTGAACATGGTCTCCCTGAGGCTTAGGGTTAGAAGCAGTATCAGAATTACTGGGGCTGGGGTGCCTGGATGGTTCAGTCATTAAGCCTCTGCCTTTGGCTCCGGTCCTGATCCCAGGGTCCTGGGATCCAGCCCAGCATGGGGCTCCCTGCTCAGTGGGGAGCCTGCTTCTCCCTCTCCCATCCACCCCTGCTCGTGTTTGCTCTCTCACTGTGTCTCTCTGTGTCAGATAAATTTTAAAAATCTTTTAAAAAAATCACTGGGATGAACCACCTTGCCTTTTACCTTCCTGTTTGTGAATTCCCTCACAGAAAAAGTTATCTGGGATATGCGTGAATACTTTGCGGGAAAGAAGACTTCGTGTTTCTCGACTCGGGCCACTCCAGAGAAGCTCGGCTTTGGTTTGGCTGGCTCTATACTGATCCCCATTTGATCCTGGTAACCCTGGGTCCAACACTGAAAGTATTTTATGTTCTCAGTGTTGGATCACCCACAAATTGATTGGGTTTAAATGCCTTCTGGATCACTGTTTTCCACACAATGCCCTGGGAAACCCCGAGTATTGTTTCACTCTGGGCATTTATAAACTACGCCTTCAAAATTCCTTCCCAAATTAAGCCTCCAATGGAGGCCCGCTTGGAGTTTGCAAGAACAGCCTTCCTTCTCCTTCTACGACCTGTATTTAACTCCCCTCACTGTTGCACATGGATCGTCACACCTCGTGGATCTTCAGCAGGATCAGGCATTCTCGTTTCCAAGATTCCTTCTGTATACTCCAAGGGGCCATCTGACAGAACCACGCCCTCTGAGCTCTGTTTTGTTTCCATCACCATCTCTTCATTCACCAGAGGAGAGAGTCCAAGTGTAGAAACTCACTACAGACTAAGAAGTCCCTCGGCAGTATGCCCTTGGAAGGCAGCAATTAATTCGGGGTCTACCAAAACCGGAGGGCTCTCTTGCCTGCCAATCTTGGGATGTTCTCTTTCACATTGAGGGAGTTGGACAATCCCATGATAAGTTTCCTAGCTTTTCTTTTTCCTACCTCAGGCACAGAGAACAGACCTGAATGCCTTAGATCTTTGCCCTTGCCCCAGGGAATGTTCTTAGCTCCTTTGAATCACAGGGCATCCTAAAGCAGCTAGCTAAGGCTGCAGCTAGTAGCTCAGAACACGGGCTTGTAATCAGACAATGCTGAGTTGGAATCCTGATTCTGCTAGTTGGTAAAGGAGTGGCCTTGGGCAAATAATATTTTCTAAGCTTCAGAATTCTCAGCTGTGAAGTGAGTATAATAAATCCTACCCGGAATTTCTGTTGTCAGTATGAAATTGCAAGAGCAGAGGAATTGTGATCGGTTCAGAGTGGCTGAAACAAATCGCTAGGGATTTGTATGATTGGGAGATCTAACCCTGCCATCAAGACCTCCTGGCTGGTATAGATGACCGCGCCTCTCCTCCACTATATTTAAGGTCGTTTTTCCTATAATCATGCAAGCCTCTATTACCAAATTCCAGTCTTCACTTTCCAAACAAACCTCATAGGGGCAAGGCAGAGAGACTGATCCCTTCCCTCAAGATTCCTCAACAACCCCAACAATGTCCTAGTCTTGGGGTATACTTATGAATGTCCTCCGAGTTTGTGTTCAGGCCCATGCTTACCTTCCTAAAAATGGGGAGCCACTCCTGCGACAGATTACTTGGAAAATTCATGAAGTTCCTGAGTGAAACTGTTTGAATTCCACCCATCTTGTCTGGTCATGAAAACCTCGGAGTGTCTGGCTCAGAACTGGCCACTTTTTTCCTCCAACTATTTACAGGAAATTCATAATTCACAATCACTTGGAGTAGAATTCATTGCTCAACACGCCACCTGGTATCTGGTAGGAAGTGTTGGAAATAAGTCATTAAATAGCAGTTCAAGTACCACCTATTAAAGACCTCTGGTCCAGTTCAAATACATCTCTTTCACAGTGCCTGGGTGGTTCAGTCAGTTAAACATCTGCCTTCAGCTCAGGTCATGATCCCAGGGTCCTGGGATTGAGCCCCACATCAGGCTCCCTGCTCAGCGAGGAGCCTGCTTCTCCCTCTCATTCTGCTCCCTGCTTGTGCTCTCTGTCTCTCTCTCTCTCTCTTGAATAAATAAATAAAATCTTAGAAAAAAATCTAAATATACTCTTTCATGTTGTCAGTCAGAAATGCTTTCCTCTTCCCTCCCACTGCATCCCTATAATAGCTGTCTTTATTGAATGTTTATTAGTTGTTCCCAGGTCATATAGCTGATAATTAGCAAAACTAGAATCCAACTGTACTGAGTTAAATAGTGTCTTCACAAAATCTATGTTCCCTGGAACATGGGAATGTGACCTTATTTGAAAATAATGTCTTTACAGTTGCATTTGAGTTAAGAGACTTAGAATGGACTTAAATCCAATGATTAGTGATGTTATAAGAAGAGGGAAATTTGGAGACAAAGAGACAGTAGGAAAACAGAGAAGGCCAGGTAAACATGGATGCAGAGATCAGAGTCATGTTTCCAAAGCCAAGGGATGCCAAGGATTTCTGGCAACCACCAGAAGCTATGAAGATGCAAGGAAACAGTCCTTCCCAGAGTCTTCAGAAGCCCTGCCAGAAAGGAAACAAAAGCAAAAATGAACTTTTGGGACTTCATCAGGATCAAAAGCTTCTGCACAGCAAAGGAAACAGTCAACAAAACAAAGAGGCAACCCATGGAATGGGAGAAGATATTTGCAAATGACAGTACAGACAAAAGGTTGATATCCAGGATCTATAAAGAACTTCTCAAACTCAACACACACAAAACAGATAATCATATCAAAAAATGGGCAGAAGATATGAACAGACACTTCTCC
>PISX010003114.1:118611-144672 GCA_004024625.1 Mellivora capensis | reverse complement strand
TGAGTATTCTGTTGTTTTAGGGTGGAATGTTCTGTATATATCTATGAGGTCCATCTGGTCCAATGTGTCATTCAATGCTTTTGTTTCTTTATTGATTTTCTGCATGGATGATCTGTCTATTACTGAGAGAGGCCTGTTAAGATCTCCTACTATCAATGTATTCATATCAATATGACTCTTTATCTTGATTAATAGTTTTTTTATGTAATTGGCTGCTCCCATATTGGGTCATAGATATTTACAATTGTTAGATCATCTTGGTGGATAGTCCCTTTAAGGATGATGTAGTGTCCTTCTGTATCTCTGACTACAGTCTTTAGTTTAAAATCTAATTTATCTGATATGAGAATCACTACCCTGGCTTTCTTTTGGGGCCCATTGGCATGAAAGATGTTTCTCCATCCCTTCACTTTCAATCTGGGTGTATCCTTAGATTCAAAATGGGTCTCCTGTAGACAACATATGAATGGGTCCTGTCATTTTATCCAATCTGCAACCCTGTGTCATTTTATGGACGCATTTAGGCCATTCACATTGAGAGTGATTATTGATAGATACGTTTTTATTGACATCGTGTTACCTTTGAAGTCTTTCTTTCTGTAGATTTTCCCTATATTTCTGTACAATGATATTTTGGGATTTTTCCTCTTTTATAGAACCCTCCTTAATATTTCCTGCAGTGTTGGCTTGGTGTTTGCAAACTCTTTTAAGCCTTGCCGGTCTTGGAAACTCTTTATATCTCCATCCATTTTGAATGTCAGTCTTGCTGGATAAAGTATTCTTGGCTACATGTTTTTCTCATTTAGTGCCCTGAATATATCTTTGCAGCCCTTTCTGACTTGCCAGGTTGCTGTGGACAGGTCTGACATTATTCTGATGGGCTTTCCTCTGTACATAAGGAGCTTCTTTGTCCTAGCTGCCTTCAAGAGAGTTTCTCTAGAATTATAATTCCTCATTCTTACTATCAGGTGTCTCGAGGTGTCTCAAGAATCTAAAATCTTGGGTGGGGACCGTTCTGCCTCTAGTACATGAACGCTGTTTCCATTTGCAATATTTGGAAAATTTTCATGAAGAACGTGTTCGACAATATCTTCTAGACTTCTTTCTTTCTCCTTCCCTTCAGGTATTCCAATAATTCTGACATTGGAATGTTTCATGGCATCATTTATTTCCCTGATTCTGTTTTCGTGGCTTCTAAGCTGTTTGTTCCAGGTTTCCTCCTGATCCTTTCTCTCTATCTGTTTGTCTTCCAGGTCACTAATTCTATCTTCTGTCTCAGTTACCCTAGCTTTTAGAGAATTTAGATTAGATTGGAACTCATTGAGAGCCTTGTGTACATCATCCCTGGTGGCTTTCAGTTCTGCCCTAATATTGTGAACATTATCCCTGGTGGGTTTCAGTTCTGCCCTAATCAATTCCTTTTGGTTGTCCATGGCTTTCTCCAACCTAGCTATTGCCTGGATAATTGTTAGCCTGAATTCCCTTTCCGACATAATGTCTATGTCAGTAGCCATTAGCTCTGTTGCAGAGGGCCCATCCTCTGAATTTTTCTTCTGCTGGGCATTCCTCCTCCTAGTCATTTTGGTGAGAGATGGCTGAATGGTTGTAGCTGGATGTATTGATCTTGGTGCAGTGAAGGTGCACCCTGGAATGCTTCTGAGCAATCAAGAGTCCCCACCCAAGTGAAAGAATAAAAGAAAGATAGAAAGCAGAAAAAGAGAGAGAGAGAGAGAGAGAGAGAAAGACAGAGAGAGACAGGAAAAAGAAAGAATGATAAAAGAGAAGGCTCAGCTCAAATGGGCCCCAAGGTAAGGTTTGTGAAGTATACAAACAAAAACAGACAAACAAAAAAGACTGCCCACTGGCGTCTTCTGCCCCCGTAGAGATCCTGACGTGTAGAATTCTGATCTCAGGCTGATTTCATTGATGATCAGAGTTCCTTGGTGATAATCAGCTCACTTTAGGGGACAGGTTGAACCAGCGCCTCCTCCTAGTTCCCCACCATCTTGTCCCCCCTGGGAATTTCAGTTTTTCTTAATTTTTATTAAGAAAAATTTTTTTTTATTTTTAAAAAAGATTACATTTATTAATTTAGAAAGAGAAAGAGGGCACCTGCAAGCTGGAGGAAAGGGCAGAAGGAGAGAGAGAGAACCCCAAGATGGCTCAGTACCGAGTGCAGATCTGAGTATGGGGCTCCATCCTATGACGCCAAGATCAGGACCCCAGCTGAAATCAAGAGTCAGTTGACCAACTGACTGAATCACCCAGGCACCCCTTATTTTAGACATTTTAAATTGAATATGCATAAAAGCAGATGAAAGAAGTTCAGAAGAGAAATTGAATTTTTGGCCTATGGATAATATTTAAAACTATGATACTAAGTGAGATTAGGTGAAGTTACCTAGACACTGAGTACAAGACAGGCAGTTCCCTAGGGCATCCAAGCTTTAAAATATCAGAGATGAGGAGGGAGAGTCAGTTTTTGAGGCAGGAGGAACACAGATGAGGTATCTGGAAAAGGAAGAAAGCATATGGAACAGGAGAATGTGGTCAGTGTTGTTAAATGCTGGGGTTTGCCAGGTTCAATGAGGATGACAAACTGGCCATTGGATTTAGCACGTGTAGGAAATTGGAAACTTGGCTAAAAGACAGAACAGAATAAAAACAATCCCACCCCACCACTTTGGTAGAGTAGTAAGCACAAAAGACTCACTAGACATCTAAAATGAGATCTCAAATTTCAAACTCCATGATTGGTTGCTGTCTATCAACTCAAAATCTTTTTAAAATCTCGGAAAGTAGACTACACAATGTTGTAAGTGGGAAATTAAACAATCCCTACAAATGATCCATGGTAACGAATAGCCATCCACTACTAGAAGCATGATGAGAAAGGAACTGCTGACTGAAAAAGCAAGGCAGAGCAGTGCCTACTAGAATTCACACTGTTGGCATGTATTGATCCATGCTTTCTGCTTATATTCTGTGCAATGAAGCAGAGTCTGATATTAGCATGGAAAATGGAAGAAAATTCATCTACTAAGCTTGGCTTGAAGCAGCAGTTTTAAATTTTTCCGGGTTAAGTTGAGTTTGAAAGTTGAGATCACAACAAGCCAAGAGTTATACTGGCTTATTTGTATACTTCTAGAAAACACTGAGAAAACCAGCCTTATATTCAAGACAATGTACATGTCCTACTAATAAATAAATAAATAAATAAAGGAGGAAGGAAGGAGAGATATTTATGAGCAATTTAAAGTTGTGTTCTATTAAAAAATGGACAAAAATTAAAATTAGTAATGTTCGTGAGACAAAAATCAACAAATATTTATTGAGTATCTACTGTCATGAAGGCAATGCAATAAGCCATGTGGAATGCAAACATCATGCAGTCTGTCACAGATTTTGCCTTCAATGACCTTAAAGTCCATTAAAAAAAAGGAGAAAGAAAACTAAATGCTAGATAACCACATATGATCTTAAAAAAATAAAGGGAAAGATCTAATAGCTGTCATGAGGTAGCACATAGTTAATAATATAATCAAGGAGGCTTTTAATATTAGAGAATGTTTGGAAAATCAGTTTAGTAGGTTTTCTAAAATAGGTTAAATTTTGTTCAGATATTAGACACAGTCACTCTCCTGGTACTAAACAGCAAACAGAGGGAACATAAACCAAAAATTTCAACAGAAATGCTAACCAAGGCTATAAAGGTATAAGATTAGAGCTATATGGAAAATAACTTTATTAAAAGGATTAGGGAAAGTTTTCATAGATCCAGAGTTTTGAAGGATTGATAACATCTAGAAAGCTAAACCAGAGACAAAAATAGTCCTGAGGATTTTTTAGGACTCTATATAACAGCAAGTATTTGTAGAAAACAATTACTCATTGGAGGGATATGATAAAATTAACATTGTAGAATTATTTTTTATAATGGTGTTGCTATCAATAAACCAAAGAGAGAAGAGACTTGTAATACGAAATCAGAATAACACTTAGTATTTGTCTTTATTTAAGTATTGCATAAATGCCAAGTATATTGGTGAATATTAGGGTTGGCTACTTCAGTACAAATATATGTCTGTGTACTTATAAAAATATTACAATGTATTTACAAAACTTACAAGCACGTGCTACCTTCTCCATATGCTAGGTGGCACTTAAATTACAAGTATGGCCTTTAGGAGCAAATAGCTGTGTCCGGATTGTTACTCTCACAAACAAATAAGCCATTCAAAGTATAATTTTTACAAAGTTAAAGCCATGAATCACAGAAATATATAGTGAGAACTTGTCAAAAATACTTAACTCACTAATGAGGGAACCAGTAGAATAACTAAACTACATCAAAAAAGCATCAAGGAGATTTATATAGTCAGTTTAGAAAGGCATGCTGGAATAATTTTAAGTTAGACATATAGCTCGTTAATATCCTACAGGTCAATAAAATAATTACCTTTTCTATCAAATGACAATCATTGCATCTCTAAGAGACAAACTCTTTGACAACGAAAAGACAAAATTTCTGGATGAAACCTTGTCAAAGTACACATGTAATTGCAGGGTCCAAGCCTAATCATGAGTAAATAGTGACTCGATCTGAAGTATATCACGTACAGAAATAATCTCTGGGTAAGTCTATTGGATGATGCTCTAGTATGACATGGAAAAGGCATGCAATCATCATTTTTCCTTATTTATAAATTTTAGGACAGTTTTTAAAAAGCTTTCCTTGTGATTATAAATTATCATTAGAGATTACATTGATCACAAAAAGCCTGGCCTCTTTTTTTTCATTTACGTAGATTCTGCAAGAGGTGTTAAGTAATATGTTCATGTCCTTTTGGAATGGTCATCGAATCTAGAGTTATACTGAGTTGAAAAATTACTAAGCCCACAGAATTAAATTCCAGGTGGAGATTTCCTCAAGAGATTTCATCAAGAATATAGGATTAAATTTTCCAAAGTCTCTATTATTTGCTCTTCTTTCTCAAGTTTAGGAGCCAAGCATAAGGGATTCATCTATTCCAAGTTTTGCTTTCAGTACAGGTAATGTTGATGAATTTCTTTCTTCTTGAGGTCTTCGAAATCTCCTGAGGTTTCTCAAACTGTCAGGAAATCACCTTTCTTAATATCTTAAAGCAGAGCCTCTGTTATCAGGCCAGTATCTTGGAAGACCTTTTAGACATTGGTCACAAGAAAGTATAACACCTTTTTCCTTGTGGCATATATATATTATATATATGTATATAATATAGATACAGTATATTATATATGATTACATTTTATAAAATATATATGAATGAAATTTAAATGTATATATGAATGATATATGTATATATCATTAGTATTTGTATATATTTATACACACACACACACACACACACATATATATATATATATATATATATATATATATATATATATGAATTGTTCTCAGATATGATACTCCAGTCACATCCTTTACTCCTTTACTGCACAATTGATTTGCCCAATTATATTCTGGTTAAAAAGGACAGAATCTTAGTGAACGTATGTAAGTAACTACATGGCTATGAAAAGTAGAGACTCTGTATCTGATCCTGATCACTGACGGGTCAATGAATAAAAGGTAACATTTTTAAAAATTATCATTTTAATTTGCAAAAGAATATTCTATTAATAGAAATGGTTTGTTCATATATTTATCAGAAAATAGTACATTAAAAATTAGGGAAAATCGGAGGGGGAGACAAACCATGAAAGACTGTGGACTCTAAGGAAACAAACAGAGGGTTTTGGAGGTGAAGGGGGTGCGGGGTTGGGTGAGCCTGGTGGTGGGTATTATGGAGGGCACATATTGCATGGAATCCTGGGTGTGGTGTATAAACAATGAATGTTGGAACACCGAAAAGAAATAAAATTAAATAAATACATAAATAAATAAATTAATTAAATATTACCAACAAAATCCCAAAATGAATTATTTCTTGTAGGTTCATTTAGTCCTACTAAATCAATTCTTTTTCCACTGGATCTTGATCAATAGTCTGCTTTCCTGAGGTTGTATGCATCTTGATTAAAAAGAGCTTTTGAAATCTGGAATCAGTCCCCTGGTTAATCTAATAGTTATCTAAATGATGTTGGCTTAGAAGCCTGTACTTTAAAGTTTATCCCTAGAAGTATGGGTAATGAGTACAGCCTTTTCTCTGAGGCCCTAAGGACATGATTCTTTATTGAGGACCACATTCCTAGACCGTAGCTTATAATGAGCCTTTAGGTAAATATGAGAGGAAAGTATAAGCCATCTGTTGATGATAAGACTAAACAGCAGTGATTAGTTCTTGTAGTAGCAACATTATGAAATTCAAGGGGAATAAAATGATCTGTTGGGTTATAACACATAATGGTATCTTGAGGATTTGATCCAGGTTTCTCCTGCGGGTCAAACATTATGAACAATGAGGTCATGGCTTCAGTCCCAAAGACTTCCAATTCTTTCTGTAATGTGGCTAAACCCTGAAACAAGTTTGTGTTAATGGCATTTTCCTGCACAAAACTAATAGGGAAGGCATAGTTTCTCCTGATTTGATAGCTTTTCCCAAGCAGCTTTTATAACAGTGCTGAACTAATTAAGAAATCCTAAGCCTATCAAACAACCTAATTATTACTAGTATTCCTTCCTTAATAAGATGAAAAATCTTTGTAGGTACTCAGGGACTTCTAGAAAACCCCAAACATCATTTAGGTATTAAAAATATCTTGGGGGCGCTTGGGTGGCTCAGTGGGTTAAAGCCTCTGCTTTCGGCTCAGGTCATGATCCCAGAGTCCTGGGATCGAGCCCCACATCGGGCTCTCTGCTCCGCAGAGAGCCTGCTTCCTCCTCTCTCTCCCTGCCTGCCTCTCTTGCCTACTTGTAATCTCTGTCTGCCAAATAAATAAATAAAATCTTTAAAAAAAAATCTTGAAAAAAAAAAAAAACTTTTCTGAATCTAAGACCTGATTTTAGGAGAGCAAAATCAAAAGAGTTATCAGAGAAGGTTAGACACGTAATTAAGAGAAGAACATAGATGCAAAGAATAATAAATGGTTGTAGCCTGGCTACCTATTAATCATAATGTCAAAGAGTATTTTAAAAATAAATACAGCAAAAAGTAACCTATTAATTGCAAGATATCCCTGCTCTTTCAGAAGTAATTTTTGTTCTTTGTCTTAAAAAAATAATCAAGGGCATTATTACAAAGCTAGCAAACAAACAGAAAGTTATTCTGATGAGGTACGCTCTGTCACAGAGTGTCATCTGTTGTTTGAAAAACTGCACAAAAGCAAAAGAGTAAACTTTTAGTATTTTTTTATTAAGCGGAGTTGAACACTTCAAGATTAATTTGTCATCTTAACCGACAGAAAATTATGAATTCTGGGGCTGCATTAATATAATCTTTGGCAGTAAAGGACTCACAAGCTACCCCCTCCCCTTATGTATAAACCCATCAAAATTGCACCAAAACATTTCATTGCTTCATTTTAGGCACATCCTTTTGGGTGGGGTATGTATTCCAATCCAACTCAAAGAAAATTTACTTTCTGCAAGTCTATAGTTTGCTATAACCACTTAAATTTTGTCATTCACTATATTCTTTCATATTCTGGAACAACTGGTCAGTTTATTTTAGTTCAAAACTGTTCTCTATTTCCTAAAAAACAAAACAACAACAACAACAAAAAAACCCAAAAAACAGAACTACATTCCATTACCTTGTATACACAGTTGTGTTTATTTTCCATTATTTTTCTGCATAGATTCTCATCCATCCATGTTAATCACAACTTTCAACCCATGTACCACGTTCTACCTCATAGCAAAAAATGAAAGGTAGATAATTGAAAACTGTCTGCCTTATACAGAAATTTTAGCAGACCAGAGAAGCTTATGAGCCCACATTATACAACCTCTAAGGTCACATTCCTTTTTTTTTTTTTAAGTTTTATTCATTTATTTGAGAGAGAGCAAGCGTGCATGCACATGATCACATGAGTGGGGGAGGGACAGAGGGAGAGACTCTTTAAGCAGACTCCCCGCTGAGCCTGGAGCTAACCCAGGGCTGGATCCCAGAACCCATGAGATCATGACCTGAGTCAAAACCAAGAGTCAATATGAAACAAAATTAAAAAGATCCTACACTTATTAGTTTCTGTAAATCAGTCAGCACTGGAGATCAAGAATTTTAAGATAATTTATAATCCTGTTTATTAATACACTTTGAAAAAAGGAAAATCACTTAAACTCACACAATAAGAGGTAAAGGCTCTTCTCAGTTATTGGACGGCAGAGACAGTCTCTCAGTGAGCTCGGGCTGTCCTAACAAAAGCCACTGACTGTGCAGCCTAAGCCACAGATATTTGTTTCTCACAGTTCTGGAGACTGGAAGGGCAAGATCAAGGTCTCAGTGTGGTCTGGCTGTGCTGGAGACTCTCTTCCCAGTATGTGGACGGCTACCTGCCCCAAGTCCCCACCTGGCAGAGGAGAACAAGCTGTCCAGTGTCTTTTCTTACAAAAACTCTAATCCCAGCATAAGCGCCCTACTCTCGTGACCTAATATAACCTCAATTACCTCCCCAAACCCTATCTTTAAATACCATCTCATTAGCAGGCAAGGCTTCAACATATAAATTTGAGGGGGACACAGTTCACTCCCTAGCAGTCAACATGCAGCTGCAGACCGATCACCTCAGGCTTCAGTCACAAGTTAACGTGGGACACAAAAATCTCACTGGTCCAGGGTCCAGTCTCAAAAATTATGTCCGGTACGCATGACGTATTTTCTTAATTAAATTAAGCTTAAATAGAAGTAAACATACTATGCAAAAAATTTAACACAGTAGGCTTGATGCTGCTGGATTCTCACATTCCTTTAGAATGGCCTGCTGTGGGGCTTACAGTGGTTGACATGTGGGAATTTGACTTTATGAATATTCCCTTTTTTATTAATTATTAAGGGTGTTTTTCATGCCCAGAGCATTGAACTCTGGGGTACCAGTCTGCCTAGACTGTTTGTAGAAAATATTGATATTTATGATGAATACCTGCTTTTCCTCTAGGAGTATGGAATTCTGGGTAACCGTGGAGTAGAGAGAATTTGCACTACCAGCTTCCAGTAAAAACCCTCAGCTCTGTGTCTTAAGTAGGCTTGCCTGGGCACAAAGACTCCATACATGCTGCCTTAGCACATTGCTGGAAGAAGAAAGATGTTCTCTGTAACCCTGTTGAGGAAGAACTTTGGACATTACGCTTGGATCCCTCCAGACCCCAGGATGAGTCTTTTTATTTGTTTTTAAAGATTTATTTATTGATCTCAGAGAGAGAAAGAAAGAGCATGAGTGGAAGGGGCAGAAGGAGAGAGAGAATCTCAAGCTGACTCCGCCCTGAGTGAGGAGTCTGTTGCGGGGCTTGATTTCATGACCATGAGATCATGACCTGAAATTCAGCCGCTCAACCACCACCCAGGCACCCCACCTTGATGAGCCTTTTTCACTTGCTGGTTCTGCGCTGTGTCACTTCACTATAAAAAGGCATAGCCAAGAGCATGATGAAAGCCCTTTGAGTCCTGGGAGTCCTAGTGAATCACCGAACAGGAGAATTGTCAGAGGACCCACAAAGCATGTACAAACCTGATCTCCTGTAGTCTCTCCCTCTTGGAGAATCGATGCCCAAGATTTCCGTACAGAGCACCGAAACTAGATTCTTAAATATTGTTGCCACTTATAGGAAATCACTTGTTGACTTTGTGCAGACCAGAACCAGAACCAAAGCTGACCATGAACCAGAAATAAAAACAAAACAGCACAGGGGAAAATCAGTCAGCAAAGGTAGGTTTCTATCACCCCTTTTGATTCGCTTTGGAGGAGCAAACTGAACTAGATATAACATTGCTTCAAGGATCATTTGAATATCAGGTTTATACAATCCATAGAGAAAGGCTGCAATATGAATTATAAGGGAGAAACAAAATAGGTTCATGTCCCATAGGGCCATAAAGCTATAACCTTTGGAGTTTTCTGACAGAAATCATTGATGTCTCTTCCAAATAAAAATTAATATGTAACTTCACAGAATCCAGGTCTTAATCAGTGGTATACAGTGAACTCAAACAAAGGAACCTCCCTTAACAGATTCTTAAGTGAATCTGTTAGGCAATGCTCCAATATGACATCACAGAGACACGTCGTTATACTTTTGCTCTTTTTTGTTTTTCTTTTTTAAAGATTTTATTTATTTACTCGACAGCAGAGATCCCAAGTAGGCAGAGAGGCAGGCAGAGAGAGAGAGAGAAGGAAGCAGGCTCCCTGCTGAGCAGAGAGCCTGATGCAGGGCTTGATTCCAGGACCGTGAGATCATGACCTGAGCCGAAGGCAGAGGCTTTAACGCACTGAGCCACCCAGGCGCCCCAATCCTTTTGCTCTTTTTTGAAGTATTAGATAATTTTTCTGATCAAAGTGATAACAAGTATATCAATAATAAACAATTGTATAGTTAATAGTATACTGAAAAGTACATAGAGTATAAGTGAAAAACAGATTTAAATCATAAATAAAATTTACTTATACAATCATAATTCTAACATGGAGAACTTGTACCAAAAGATCATTTAATTCATCCAAATGAATTAGTTTTGTTTGTATAAAGATGGTGTTATATGGATACCATAGTAACCCTGGACTAAAATAGTGGGTAACAAATTTTTCAGGGAGGATATTTTATACCATATTCTTTTTAATTAAATCAGTGGAGGAGATTGTGCTACTTTGAGATATAAAGTATCATGGAAAAGGATTCTTCCTAAGTTGAGAATTACAGTTTTGTAAGATTTTCTTTCTGTGAAATAATGGAGACCATTATTATATGCTATTTGCAATTGATACTATAATTTACAACACCTCTGTCATGCTGTCATATGATTCCTCAGAAATGAAAATAACCTTCAGTTCGTCTAAACTAGATAAGATCAAGCCGGATGGTGTGAAAGGAGAGGTCAATGAAGAGGTTTCACAAACATAAGGGCTCTGTACTAATGCACATGGAAGCATTAGTATTTGATAAAATACTTGATAAAACAAGTGGGTTTATTTAACATTTATGACCCTGGCTGTTTCATAAAATCTCCAAAAACAGAATTGAAGTCTAATAAATTAAAAAAAAAAAAAAAAAGAAGAAGGACTGCTTGACTTTCCTTGCACCAGATGACAAGTGTGATGTCTGTGAGATGAAGGGCCCGTCACACGTGAGCTAGCCACAACTTGCAAGGAGACTGATACTGTTCTTTTTTACTTTCTACACCTAGTTAAATGCTAGTATCATCTTCCACATTTGGAAGAGAGAGTACTGAGAAAAGATTAGTGGTTACCAGGAGCTAAGGAGGGTAGTGGAGATGGTTGGGACTGGGTATAGCTGTAATAGGACAACTTGGGGGATACTTGTGGTGTAGGAAATATTCTTAACTGTAATGATCTTAACAGTATCAATGTCAATCCCCCAGCTGTGATACCGTACTATAATTTGTAAGGTGTTGCCATTAGAAGAAACTGGGCAAAGGGTACTTGGGATCTCTCTATATTCTTTCTTAGTACTCATGGAAATATATGATCACAGCAAAATAAAAGTTTAGTTAAAAAATTAAGGAGCAATATTTCATTTTAAGATAACACCTTAGGTCCAGGTCCAGGGAAAAGCAAATAAAAGTGGGGAGGGAGAGAAAGAACTTCAGAAAATGATTTAAAACTAGTGTGACCAGGATTATTTTGAAGCCTTATATCGGGATGTGGCTTTTACCCGGGGAAAGAAAAAACCAAATGAGGCTGTGGGAAGATACAGTTTGAAGGAAATGTTGTAGCTTGGCTTTTGTTTTTCCCTTGACATTGCCTAGGGACAAACTCTGCCTGTCCTTGCACCTGCTGCTATTAGAAACTCCAGTGGAGCTGCCATCAGAAGAAATTCATGCCAGATAAGAGACCTTGTAGCTATAAGGGTCAGATTAAAAAAATAAAAAATTAAAAAAACCAAAAGATCAAGAACTACTTTTAGACAGTCCCTTCCCAAACACTTCCCCATCAAATTTTCCAAGAGCTGGTGAATTACAATTTAAAGGGATACGTCTAATACATTTATTTCCAGGAAATGAAAGAATTATTTTGGGGAGGGATTTAAAAGTGCTTTATGTTTACATTTTTCCTTTAGACTCTGAGTCTCTCTATCCTAGGGCTTATCTATCCATCATCCATGAGCTCACTGGGGCTCACTGAACTAGAGATGGCTTTCCTCCAACATGTACTGGCTAACAGTGTGGCCAGTACCTGCATGGAAAAATGAGCTCACAGGCCAAAGTAATAAAACTTCTGAAGATTCCAAAAATATTTCAGGAGTATTAAAAAACAAAATCCAACTGATGGAATTTAAAAATCTAATTGACTTTATTTAATGATTCATGAATTGGGCAGCATCCCATCTGGCAAGCAGAAAGGAGCTCTAAGGAGCTAATGGAAAATGGAAAATTTTTTATAGGCAGAAATGGGGCAGGACAAGGAAATAATTAGTAGAAGAAAACAAAGTTTGTGTTAAAAAAAAAAAAAGATCAGCCTTAAAAATTCCCTAAGCACACAAAACCAGTTTAGTCATATCAATAAAGCTTAAATTAAATTTATTTTACAAGACTAACATGACCTGGGTCATTTCAGGCTTGCGCCTCTGGTAATTGTAAGCAAAACTTACAGGGTTTCCCGAGGTTGATTCAATGTCATTTAAAAAATTCTAATATTATAACCAATTACTGTGAAAAATAAACAGTCACCACTTTCTCACTCTATAAGCTGCTTATAACAATATACCTCTGAGCTTCATTCCATGTTTTGGTTTGAGTGCTCCCAGTTTAAAAACTGTCTTTTGGTTGTTGAAAATTACTACTTCTGGGTGCCTGGGTGGCTCAGTGGGTTAAGCCGCTGCCTTCGGCTCAGGTCATGATCTCAGGGTCCTGGGATCGAGTCCCACATCGGGCTCTCTGCTCTGCAGGGAGCCTGCTTCCCCCCCTCTCTCTCTCTGCCTGCCTCTCTGCCTACTTGTGATCTCTCTCTCTGTCAAATAAATAAATAAATAAAATCTTAAAAAAAAAAAAGAAAATTACTACTTCTGTAAGCTTTTATTATTTTTGACTTTTGAAATTTCTTTCTTTCAGGCAATGTCACCTTCCTATGGGAAAAAGGCAAGGGTCTATCATACAGATATCCTCACTTGCTGAACAGAAAAATTCCAGATTGACTGGATAAAGGTCACACTCCCCTAATGAGGTCTGCTTTGCTGTAGCACTGGCAGGTAACTTCATTTCAGGCCTTTCTTTCTTTCTTTCTTTCTTTCTTTCTTTCTTCCTTAAAGAGATGAAAAATAACTTAGTCATTAAAGATTTCATTAGAGCCAAAGTACAAAAAACACAAAAGGACAAAAAAGGGGAAAAAAGCCTAATAAACATATGAAAAGAAGTAATATGAAACAAGAATAAAATAAGTTTAAAAGAATCTCCTATATCAATTATGAAAGATCAGTTAGAATAGAGTCATAGAGAAACAAACTTCAAAGAACTAAACAAAATAAAAGATCTCAGCCTGAAAGACCCTAGTAGGGCAAAGAGAAAAGAATTAAGGAAAAATTCGTACTTTGCCACACTAAAATGATGTGCCTGAATATCAAAGACAAAGAGAAATTTTTGAAAGTTGACAGAAGCAAAGATCAATTATAGAGGAATAAAAATTGGGTTGATAAAAATTTTTAGTTGAAAAATGGATGTGAGAAATAATGCAATCCTGTCCAAAGTATTGATAAAAAGAGGCTACAATGTTATATATGGCTAAACTGTTGTTAAAGCCATTTAATTTTATCCTGAAAGCAAGCCTGAAGTTTCTGGAGCTAAGATCAGAGTTATTACTTAAAACAATAACTGTGCCCATACCCCTCTGCCTCAATCCAGAAGCTGTGCAACTAGAGTCAGATAGCACTCTGCACCTTTGGGGACCATGGAGGAGGAACCCTGAAATTAGGAATTTAGAAGTTCATTTGGATCAACTGCTACATTTTCTTCATAGAGAAGGAGACAAACCTAATCTCCCTGATGTAAACAAATCCTTCTTGGAAAAGAAGAGGGCAGTCCCTGGGTTTTATGGAGAGAAGTGAGTGGGGGAAATCAGAGGGGGAGACAAACCATGAGAGAATGTGGACTCTGAGAAACAAACTGAGGGTTTTGGAGGGGATAGGGGTGGGGGGGTTGGGTGAGCCTAGCTGTGGATATTAAGGAGGGCACATATTGCATGGGGCACTGGGTGTGGTGCATAAACAATGAATTATGGATCACTGAAAAAAAATAAAATTAAACTAAATTTTAAAAAACTGTAAAAAATAAAAACAAAAACAAAAACCCTTTCTAGGGGAAAAATAAGGCAACCATCTTAGCTTACAACCCTCAAAATAGTTTTATGATTTGTCTCCCTTTGAAATGTAAACAGGAATCTCCAGGCAGGTAAAAGTCTCCATAGAGTTCTTTAACCATTCATTCGGTTCCCATTAAATTTTCGATGTTTGTCCTTTAACCAAGAATTCTGTTTTCTTCACTCAGAAAGCTTTAGTATGCAGAAACATGAAAATATTTACTTCTTGACCTCTGTCATTCAAGTAGAAGGACATGATAAAGACTTTCAATACTTCAGAAATGTGGTACAATAAACCCAGACTGAAAGTAACTTTGGATATAGTTCATAAATAAGAGAAAAGGCAAATCCAGGAGATACTATGAAAGATATATGAAAGAAAACTTCCAAACTCATTTTATGAGGCCAGCATTACCTTGATCCCAAAAGCAGACAAACACCCCACCAAAAAGAATTACAGACCAATATCTGTGAGGAACATGATGTGAAAATTCTCACCACACACTAGCAAATAGGATCAACAACACATTAAAAGGATTATTCACCAGACCAAGTGGGATTTATTCCTGGGCTGCAAGGTTGGTTCAACATCTGCAAATCAATCAATGTGATACAATATATTAATAAAAGAAAGAACAAGAACCATAGGATACTCTCAATAGATGCTGAAAAAGCATTTGACCAAGTACAGTATCCTTGCTTGATCAAAACTCTTCACAGTGTAGAGACAGAGGGTATGTACCTCAATATCATAAAAGCCATCTATGAAAAGCCTACAACAAATTTCATTCTCAATGAGGAAAAACAGAGCTTTTCCCCTAAGGTCAGGAATACAGGAGTGATGGCCACTATCACCACTGTTGTTCAACATAGTACTAGAAGTCCTAGCCTCAGCAATCAGACAACAACAACAACAAAAATAAAAGGCATCTGAATCAGCAAGGAAGAAGTCAAACTCTCATTCTTTGAAGATGATATGATACTTTATGTGGAAAACCTGAAAGATTCCACCACCAAACAGCTAGAACTTGTACAGGAATTCCGTGAAGCGTCAGGATATAAAATCAATGCACAGAAATCAGTTGCATTTCCATACACTAACAGCAAGACAGAGGAAAGAGAAATTAAGGAGCCAATCACATTACGATTGCACCCAAAACCATAGAATACCTAGGAATAAATCTAGCCAAAGAGGCAAAGAATCTGTATTCAGAAAACTATAGAATGCACATGAAAGAATTTGAGGAAGACACACAAAAAAATGGAAAAACATTCCCTGCTCATGGATTGGAAGAAAAAATATTGTGAAAATGTCTATGCTACCTAGAGAAAGCTACACATTTAAAGCAATCCCTATCAGAATACCATCAACTTTTTTTCAAAGAAATGGAACAAATTATCCTAAAATTTTATGGAACAAGAAAAGACCTTGAATAGAGGTCTGAACAGAGGAATGTTGAAAAAGAAAACCAAAGCTGGTGGTATCACAATTCTGGACTTCAAGCTCTATTACAAAGCTATAATCATCAAGACAGTACAGTACTGGCACAAAAACAGACACATGGGTCAGTGGAACAGAATAAAGAGCCCAGAAATGGGCCCTCCATTCTATGGTCAACTAATCTTCGATGAAACAAGAAAGAATATCCAATGGAAAAAAGACAGTGTCTTCAACAAATGGTGTTAGGAAAATTGGACAACCATATACAGGAGAATGAAACTGGACAATTTCCTTATGCCATAGACAAAAATAGACTCAAATGGATAAAGACCTAAATCTGAGATAAGAATCCTTCAAAATCCTTGAGGAGGACACAGGCAGTAACCTCTTTACCTCAGCTGCAGCAACTTCTTCCTAGACACATTGCCAAAGCAAGGGAAGCAAGGGCAAAAACGAACTATTGGGACTTCATCAAGATAAGAAGCTTTTGCGCAGCAAAGGAAACAGTCAACAAAACCAAAAGACAATGGACAGAATGGGAGAAGAAATTGTCAACTGTCTTCTCAGACAAAGGGCTAGTATCCAAAATCTATAAAGAACTTATCAAACTTAACATCCAAGGAACAAATAATCCAATCAAGAAAGGGGCAGAAGGGAACAGACATTGATGCAAAGAAAACATCCAAATGGCCAAAAGACATATAAAAAACTGTTCAACATCACTTGGCATCAGGGAAATGCAAATCAAACCACAATGAGATACCACTTCACACCAGTCAGTATGGCTAAAATTAACAAGTCAGGAAATGACAAATGTTGACAAGGATGTGGAGAAAGGGGAACCTTCTTACACTGTTGGTGGGAATGCAAACTGGTGCAGCCACTCTGGAAAACAGTATGGAGGTTCCTCAAAAAGTTGAAAATGGAGCTGTCCTACAACCCAGCAATTGCACTACTGGGTATTACCCTAAAGATATAAATGTGATGATCTGAAGGGGCACCTTCACCCCAATGTTTATAGCAGCAATGTCCACCGTAGCCAAACCATGGGAAGAGCCCAGATGTCCATCGGCAGATGAATGGATAAAGAAGATGTGGTAGATATATACAATGGAATATTATGCAGTCATTAAAAAAATGAAATCTTGCCATTTGCAAAGACATGGGTGGAAGTAGAGGGTATTACATTAAGTGAAATAAGTCAATCAGAGAAAGACAATTATCATATGAGCTCACTGATATGAGGAATTTGAGAAACAAGACAGAGGATCACAGGGAAGGGAGGGAAGAGTGAAACAATATGAGTCCAGAGAGGGAGACCAACCATAAGAGACTCTTAGGCTCAGGAAACAAACTGAGGGTTGTTGAAGGGAGGAGGGATAGAAGGGATGGGGTGGCTGGGTGATGGATGACGGGGAGGCTATGTGTTGTGGTGAGCACTGTGTATTATGTAAGACTGATGAATCATAGTCCTGTATTCCTGAAAGAAATAATACACTATATGTTAATAATAAAAAGATAAATAAGAAAAATAAAAGCAAACAGGTAAGCTGTTTGCCTGAGCCAGATGTAAAAAAATATATAAAAAATACCCCCCCAAGAAGAAAGATATATGAAAAATAACCAAAACCCTGTTAAAATTATGTTGTCTTAAAAATTATTAAATCCAAGAAAAAGGAGAAATAGGTTTATAATAACCAAGAAAATGCATAACATGTTAACATGATGAAGGAGTGTTCAATGTGGTATATAAACAACAAAGTATGTAAGAGCTTGCTAAAATTCTTGCCATATAAAAAAAGGTACCAGTCAAAAAGAAATAAAAATAAACTTAAAAACAATAGGAAAAACTGAAATAAGAAATTAAAATACCAGAAACAAACACAACTTCATCAATAATTATAATAAATGTAAATGGATTAAGCAATAAAAAAATAAGTAAAGGCACTTAGAGCAGAAGAACATTCAAAGAATGAGACTGAAGTTATGTAAAAAGACATATCAGACAAATAGTAATCAAAATAAATGAACGGCAAATCAAAATGAATAACAATCAGAAGAAAATTTGTTTAAATTAATATCAGATAAAATGGATGCTAATAAATGATTTTTATTTTTATTTATTTTTTTTAGAGAGGGAAGGAGAGGTGAGAGGAGAATCAGAGGGAAAGGGAGAGAGAGAATCTTGAGCAGACTCCACGCTCAATGTGTAGCCCAACACGGGGCTAGATCTCAGCACTGAGATCATGATCCAAGAGGAAATCAATAGTCTGCAGATGCTTAACTAACTGAGCAACCCAGGGTCTCCAATATATGAAGTATTAGTAAAGATGGAGTATCATCTAGTTTCCATGGATTAAGAAGATATAGCAACTTAAAACATGTATGCAACTAATTTTAAAATGCTGAAACAGAATTAAGGGAGAAACTGAAAAATCTACCATCATAGATTTCAGCATCTCTCTCTCAATTGATAGATCAAGCACAGAAAATTTCAGGAAGTATACAGATCAAAATGACATAATTAACAAATTTGAACGAGTGCACATATATACAGTTTTGCAGCCAACAATTAAAGAATGCATATTTTTTTCAAGCATATATAGAAATTTTCTTACAACATTTTATCATTAAGGGGACAAAGACACCAATTTCAAAGATACCACAGATACACAGACCATGAGATCTAATGACAATACAATTAAATTAGGAGTTATTTTTTAAAAGATAAAAATTTTCTCTATATTGAAATAAAAAATGCTAAATAATTCATGATGTGTAAATAAGAGAGTAAGAGAAATAAATAATTCCTAGAATTGTGTGGTAGTAGAAGACAATGAAAAGCTTACAAAACAAAACCTATGGGTTGTGATCAAAATGGTCCTTTGAGAGGGATTTGTCATCTTAAATATTTATATTAGAAAAAATAGCATTTAAATCTATTGTGCCAACCAGTATTTATTTTTAGAATTTAGAAAATTAATACTAGATTAAGCCAAAGAAAATGAAAAAAAGTTGTAATTAATGAAAAACAAATGTGCTCTTTTAACTAGAATGTGATTATAAAGAAAACATATCAAATAGAAGGAAACCTAATGATCTAAAAGATGGAAAGAACTTTTCTCTCCACCTTTCTCTTATTCAGGAAAATTGGTTCCATTTCACCCTTCCTTTCAATGTCACCTTTACCCTCTGCTGCCAGGGTATCCTGCCACACAAAATGGGAGACCCATCCTATGACAGTGTAAAATCAAGGGAAGTCAAAGGCACCCATCCACAGAGCACCCACAGACCTCCTGGGGGAATCAGTCCCTGTGAGGGTTTAATTCTACCTATGCATTGCCTCATTTTGCAGTGAAACATTAGATTTGGAGAAATTAAAAATTATGAAACACAGGCACTCAAAAAAAAAGAGACACTCTGAGCCTGAGCCATCTAGCAAAGGAGGTCATGACGGACACCATCCTCCTTCAGCCTTTGCCAGCAATCTACTCTCATCTCATCATTGAGCATGGTTCTTACACTCTCCAAAGAGCAGATCTCTTTTTGTAGGAACTAAGGAAAGATTTTAACTCAGATTTCCATATCTTCAATTTGTGTTAAATCTAAACCCTGGCAGACTTCCTTATTTTCCACCCAATTAATGCATTACATGGTTCAGTAGCTCTGACTTCACTCTGGCTCCCTGATTATGGTAATGTGAACATTGGCTCATAGTGCTGCTTCTAAGTGTTCTGTTCTGTGTTGGATCCAAATGTCAGAAAAGGTCTCACGTTGTTGGGGGAGTGTGTGTGTGCGTGTGTGTGCGTGTGTGTGTTCATCTATCTATCGTCATCTATCTATCTACATGTATAAGTATATACACATAAACAAAATGATGCACCCTGACTGAGGAAGAGTGAAGACTGAGCACCAGGAGTAAATTGTTCTTTGTACATGCTAGGGAAATCAAGGAGGAAATAGTCTTCCTTATTTTTTGGACAGTCTGGGGTTATTTAGGATGAAACTGTTTTGACTCAGTGGTTCCCAAACTTGGTCTTCACTAAAAGTCCCCTAAGTGTTAGTTAAAAATACAGATTCCTAGACCTTCCTTAAAGTTTCTAAGTTTTTATTTTTATTTATTTATTTTATTTTTTAAAAATTTATTTATTTGAAAGAGAGAGAGAGAGTCAGAGAGAGAGCATGAGCAGAAGGGAGGGACAGAGGCAGAAGAAGACTCCTCACTGAGCAGGGGGTCTGATGTGGGACTTGATCGAATAAATATAGATAATTATATCAATCTAAATATCTAATTATATTAGATGGAATAAATATAGATAATAACTAAATAAATAAATAAAAATAAAGATTAACGTATTCGAAAAATAATTTCAGAATGTCTACTATTTGCCATAAAGTTCTAGGCACTTGAGACATATCTGTAAACAAATTAGACAAAAATCCCTTCTCTAAGTAAAATGATAACCATTGAATATTATAAATAAATATATTGAATAGGATGTTAGATGGTGACAGTGCTGTGGGGAGAAAAAAAGGTAAGAAAAAGTAGAACCGGTAGGAGGGATCAGGAACGCAGGACACTGTGGGTAGAAATTAGACTGCAGTATTTAATGGGTTAGTTTGATGAGGCCTTTGTTGAGGAGAAAATTGAACAAAAATTTGAAGAAAGTTAAAAACAACAGAGTGTTTCCAAGTAGATCAAGGAGATAGAGTGAAAACCCTAAGGTGAAAAAAATGACCAGAAATTATATAACTATATACTAGGGCAGTGTGGCTGAAAGCAGGAAGCATAAGGTAGGACATGAAATTGGCTTATAAGAAAAAATCAAGAAAAGCTTCCTGGAGGAGGTGACATGAGCTCAGTGTTGAAGCAAGTAAGGATTTAGCCTGGGCAGTAGAGAGAGGCACTCAGGGTGTAAGAGGGAGAGATTAGATAAAAGAGTTACAAGTAGGACACAAAGACAAGACACACACAAAAGAGACAAGACAATGTTCATGCTGAGTGCAGTCTTCTGGGGAATGGCAAGTATTTCAAAGAACTGGAGTCTATAGTCCTCTGGTACAAAATGACACCAGAGGAGTACAGAGGGTCATTTCCTAAATGATACGAGTGCAAGGCTAAGGAGGTTGGGTTTTACCTGGAAGGCTATGGGTAGCCGTTGAAGAGTTGAAGCAAGGAAGAAGTGATTTTTATTGGATTGATTTAGAAAGCTCATTCAGTCTTTAGCACGAGAAAAGAATTGGATAGGAGTGAAGAAACAATCTGGAAGCTATTTAGAAGTTGTTTTTTATGGTCCAGTCAAGAAATGAGGATAGAGAGGAGGGATTCAAGCAATTAAAAATGTGTCACAAGATGGAGTGAATAGAGGTGGGACATAGAGCAAGTCTAGTACCTCAAGTTTTAGACCACAGGGACATCAGAGTTATTAGGAGATTGGGAGGTATTTTAATGGCCAATGCAAGAAGTAACAGCATTCATTCATGCATTCATTTGTTTTAATAGTGAATGGATGCCTAGGATATACCCAGAGAGAATTAAACCCTATGAATATAAAGAAGAGTGAAACAGAGTTCCACCAAGGACTGCACAGTCTAATAAGACTCACTCATCACCCTCAAAACAGCTGAGACCCGGTGAGTGGTTCTTGTACAAGGCATTAATAGAGTGTTTTATAAGGAGTATCTGAATGAGTCCTCCTGAGAGCACGTTGAAGTGAGACTATTATTCCCATTGTACAAATGAGAAAATGTAGGCTTTGTGAGTGACTGGGTCAAAGTCACACATGTAGTATGGGACAGAGTTGGGATGTGAATCCAGGACATCTATGGCAATCCCATACCGCACTGTGGTGATCCAGACTGACAAAGTGGTAAGTACTATGAAGGAAATAATCAGGTTCCCTGACTGAGCCGTGTCAAAGGCTTCAGGGGGGTGAATCTTGACTTGAGCCTTGATGAATGAGCAGCCAGGGAGGAAAGAGAGGGGGAAAGAGTTTACTCGCGCGGTGCATCACAGAGAGAAGCAGTTGTGTGGGTGGGTGCTCTCTGTCTCTCCAGATCTACTCTTCTCCCTCCTCTCCTCCGACCTCTAGTCGGTGCTCTAGAAGTCTGACCTCTGGCGACTGTACCATCGCAGTGGGCCAACTGATTTTGACCAAGGAGACACTAGCTAGAGATTAGACTGAGAGAGAGAAATGGAGGTAAATATTTTCTGGTCCCTTCTTTGTAAGACCATGAGTAGATAATGGCTACATTTCTCTACCAAGGGCCATATCTACTGGGCAATCTTCTCCTCAGTTGTGCCAAAACTACACTTCTCTGTTTCTAACCACTGCGCTTTCCTCTCTCTGTGTTGTCAGCTGCTGTATCTCAGTCGTCCCCTGTGGGATTTCTTAATCCTGTCCCATCTCTGGAAATAGTGATCTCCAATCTCTTTTATTTATAGGAATAGCAGCCTAATGGAGATATAATTCACAGACCAGACAATTCACTCATTTGAAGCATACAATTCAATAATTTTTAACATATTTGGAGTTGTACAACCATCACCCCAGTCAATTTTAAACCACTTTCATCACTACCCCTAAAAAACTTGTGGCCATTTGACGATCATCTCCCTGTTTCCCTCACCCACACACCCCTAGCACCAAGCAACCACCAATGCATTTTCTATCTTTGCTATCTGGATAGATTGGCTGAGTGAGGACATTGCATAGAAATGCAACCACACAGTAAATGATCCTTTTGTGACTGCATTCTTTCACTTCACATGCGGCTTTCGGGGTTCATGCATGTTATGTATCCACACATACCACATTGTATGTATCCAATCATCAGTTGGGCTGTTTTCACTTTGGGGCTACTATGAACAATACAAACACTTGTGTACAAGATCTTACAGGGACTGATGTATTTCATTTCTCTGAGTATTTATCTGAGTATGTATCTAGGGATGTCATTGCTGGGTTATATAGAAACTCTATGTCTAACCTTTCGTGGAACTGCCAGACTGTCTTACAAAGTGACTATATCATTTCATGTTGCCCTCAGCGGTATATGAGGGTTCCAGCTGTCCACATCCTCGCCAGCACTCATTATGTCTTTCTTGTTATAGTCATCTTGATGTGTGTGAAGTGCTATTTCAGTGAGGTTTTGATTTGCATTTTCCCACTGCGTAATGACATTGGGCAACTTTTCGTGTCCTTAATGACTATTTGTTTATCTTTTTTGGAGACATATCTATTCATATTCTTTGCCCATTTTTAAACTTCCAGTCCCCTAAACACTTCATTTGGTATTGCCTGGATTCCTGCTCGGATCTGAACTTACATGTATCACAGGACCCTCTAGATTTATAGAACATGCCATA
Source organism: Mellivora capensis (assembly GCA_004024625.1). Taxonomy (NCBI): domain Eukaryota; kingdom Metazoa; phylum Chordata; class Mammalia; order Carnivora; family Mustelidae; genus Mellivora; species Mellivora capensis. The sequence continues at coordinate 121,417 of PISX010003114.1, read as the reverse complement.
CTTCAAGGCACATAAATAAATTTAGAGCAAGGTTTAGGGCAACCTACTAGTGTTAGTTGTTTAAACAAAACAAAGAAAATACTTTCCATATTAGTACATGGACCTCAGTAATTTCTTTTGAATTAAGACTCTATCTCAACATGGTCTCTTAACTATCTACTTTTACTTGAATTATGTATTGCTAAACCATTCTAAAAACACAAGACTAGGTACCTCAAAGTCACAAGTCACTGGAAGTGGAATTTTAGGGCTCCAATTTTGTCAATGCGAGCTTTACCAGAAAGCTTTAAAAAGCTCTGTGAATCTGAGGGCACCCGGGTGGTTCAGTCTTAAGCATCTGCCTTCAGCTCAGGTCATGATCCCAGAGTCCAGAGATGGAGTCCTGCATGGAGCTCCCTGCTCAGTAGGGAGCCTACTTCTTCCTCTCCCTCTGCTGCTCCCCATATTTGTGCTCTCTCTCTGTCAAATAAATAAATAAAATCTTTAAAAAAATTTTTAATTTAAAAAAGAGAAAAATCCCTGATAGTCTGAATGAAAAAAGTTATAGATGAGAATGAAGATGGGCTCTTCTTGTCAAAATAATTGAGATTTTGTTAAGACCCAGAGGCTCCAATAAAGTTTAGTTTTGAAGCCACACAGAACTGTGCTTGATTGTCTACTCTATTACTTATTGGCTACGTGAATTTGAGCTAGTTACTTGACTCATTCCAGCCTCAGTTCCCTAATCTGTAAAATTAGGATAATAGTATATATATATATATATAAAATAGTTGTAATAGGTAAGTAACATAATGCAAACAAGACACCTGGGAAGGACAATGTTAAACAATTATTTCCTTCCCCACTGTTCTTGCCCTCTGTGTCAGTCTGGTTCTGAAAAATATCCCTCTCCTCTATAATGCTAAGTACATGACACCACAATTTATGCAAATGTTATAAAAGACACATTATTTAAGGCTGGGTCAATACATATAATCATAGACTTTATTATAAAAAAATTCTACATTTAAAAAGTTATTCTTTTTTTTTTAAAGATTTTATTCATTTTTTCATGAGAGACAGAGAGAAAGGCAGAGGCAGAGGAAGAAGCAGGCTCCCTGCTTGAGCAGGGAGGCCAATGTGGAACTTGATCCCAGGACCCTGGGACCTGGGCTGAAGGCAGTTGCTTAACCGCCTAAGCCACCCAGGTGCCCACATTTTTTTTTTTTTTTTAACAATAGGAAATAAGACAAGTGCTGGACTTCATAGAGCTTACAATCTAGTTATAAAGATAGGCAATCTAATCCATCCGTTTATAAAATTATAGGTCTGAAAATAAAAATGTGCTTAGGTGTCTCTCCACCACTAGAAGCTTCAGAAATAACCTTGCTGTTTATCAAGACATAGATTAAATCACGAGGTTGGGAAGAGTAGTATCATATCCCCTGTTTCTAATTGTGAGCATATTCATATTTTCTGTTGACAAAATACCAAGTTCTTTTTTAATTCATTCCCTGAGCTGCTGAATTATGAATATGAAGTGAGGACCATGTCTTCTGATACTAATGCTATATCTCAAGGAAGCAGGAAAAAAAGCTCTGACCTTTAGGAACACAATGAATTTATAGAAAACCAGTCCTCCAGGCATCTACCCTGAAAAGTGCACTCTTATCTACAAGCCACAGAGATGAAATACACTCCTAACTCCAATAATAGCCAGAAATCATAGAACTATTCCTGGACTATAAAGGAGTCCAATTGTGGGAAGGGCTGTAAAGGAAGACACACAGGCATTTAGATTAGACCTTGCAAGTGGAGATATATTTTTTATCTTTTTTTTTTTTTTCTGGAGTGCAAATGGAACATCAAACAAGCACATTTTAAGCATATAGGATGTTAGCAGTCGTGGAGTCTGGTTTTGGATGTTCCTATCCTTAAATTATATATAATCACTTCATTAAAGTGAGTCAGCTTGAACTCAGTAGGATATTTTATTCTTTCTTTCCTCTTCCTACCAAATTCACTCTGTGGACTATCCTTTCCTGTCCCTGGATTAAAATTCATGTAAATTCTATAGCTTTTCCAATCATTCTCAGATAATAAAAATCTCTTTCTCCCTCTCTCTTTCCAGTCCTGGGAAATCTAGTCAGGGTAACTATGATGTGCATTAAGATTTTGCTTGGAGGTTATCTTCCTTGACCATCTCATTTACAATTTCAAATCTCGCTTCCACTCCAGCACTCCATATCCTCCTCTGTGCTTTTGCTTTTTTCCTGCCTACTAATGAATGATTTCATGATTTTATTTATTTTCTCTATTCCTTTACTAGTAAGTTCCTTGAAGGCAAGGCTTTTTTTTTTTCTTTTCTTTTTCTTCATGTGTGTAGGGGTACATTTACCAGTTTATTCCTTAAATCTAAAACAGTGGTGAGTACATTGTAGGCTCTTAATCAGTAAGTATGTGTGAAAAGGGAGAATGAGTCAGAAAACCAAATTCTCAGGGTGCCTGAGTGACTCACTCCGTTAAGTGGCCAACTCTTGGTTTTGGCTCAAGTCACCATCTCAAGGGTTGTGAGGCTGAGCCCTGGGTTGGGCTCTGTGTTGGGCTCCACACTCAGAAGGGAGTCTCCTGGGGACGCCTGGGTGGCTCAGTTGGTTGGACGACTGCCTTCGGCTCAGGTCATGATCCCGGAGACCCGGGATCGAGTCCCGCATCAGGCTCCCAGCTCCATGGGGAGTCTGCTTCTCCCTCTGACCTTCTCCTCGCTCATGCTCTCTCACTGCCTCTCTCTCAAATAAATAAATAAAATCTTTAAAAAAAAAAAAAA